>OY747704.1:46892500-47162500 GCA_963556495.2 Valencia hispanica
TGCTGGTGCTGCTCAGGTAGCCTATCACCTCCGAGCAGTCCTATGACGGTACGAGGGATCCACAGAGAAGAAGAAGAGTTTAAGGACAATACTAACAAACAAATTCATTTCCAGCTGCTATCTGCTCGAACATTCAACTTAGGACACACAGTGCATTACAAAATAATTCTTTTTTTATTTTTTTTACATTTTGTCATGGTACATCAAAACAAGTTTGTTGATGTACCATGACAAAATGTAAAAAATTGAAAATGCATCCAAGTTGATGCATTTTATTTGAATCTTGCGTAATAGAACACAAAGTTGTGCCTGTGAAAAAAAACTAAACTGATACATTGTTCTTAAATCATTGTTCAAATTGAAATCTTAAAAGGTGTGGTGAGCGTCCAATTTACTCTGATATGCCAAAATAAGATAAAACGCATCCAGTCCCTTTCAGAAGTCAACAATTTAGGGAAGAGAGTCCAACTGTTTGTTACCGTACTTAGAGGTTGACGGCGGGACAGCTGGGAGGAAAGTTGCCTTGAAGCAAGAAGGACCTGGGGTTGAATCCTGTTTCCCGCTTCCCGCCCAAAGACTGATAGAGATAGACACAAGCCCCTAGCAATCCTACAATGACAAGTGGGTACAGACGATAGATAGATAGATGGTTGTTCTATTAAGGGTTTAGAGCAGGGGTGCCCAATTCCGATCCTCAAGGGCTGGTCTCAAGCCAGTTTTAGATGTGTCTCTGCTCCAAAGCAGCCGATTCAAATGGTCCACCTCCTCAGCAGGTCAACGTTCTGCAGATGCCTGCTAATGAGCCATCATTTGATTTAGGCGAGACGAAAGATGAAAGAATATTTATTTGATCGAAAGGCCCAACGTTTTTGGAGGGTTGTTTTCGGGGATTTCTAGATCTACAAATTAGGTAGAGACATAACCCTGAAGATCTGTAATTGCAAAGAAGGGTGGTCATACAAAGAACTGACTCAGGAGGAGGAATACAAATATATATAAAAAAGCTGATTTTTTATGTCATTTAACAGTTTTGCATTACTTGATTCAATCCAATTCAAATCCCACTGAAGTTTGTGGCTGTACTGTGACAAAATGTGAAAAAGTTCAAGGAGTATGAATCCTTTCAAAATGCACTGTATGGCCCTAGTAGTGTGTACTACATACTTTGAGTTTATTAGATTGCAAACATCGCTATGTGGCACTCATGGGAGACATTTTGTACCACTTCCTGTCCTTATCACAGGTCAGTGGTGCTTTTTTTTTATAAATAAAAAGATAAACAAGATTATCTTTAATATTGCTTCAGAAACATATTCTTAATGCTAATTGGGCACAAAATATATCATTTAACTCATCCATAAATAACAGAATCTCTTACTTTCTTATCCGCAACAGACTGCAGAAAAAAAACATCTTTAAAAGCTATCCTTTAAATGTCAATATTTTCTGGCTGCATCCATGTTGCCCATTTTGTTGACAGACAGAAGAAAACAGCAAATTGAGTACTCCACTGACTTCACTGAAATGCTTTATCATGTTAGCTTGTAACTATGAACAGGGGTGAACAAGAGGAAACAGTAGTCTCTCTGTCCCAGCAGGGCTTTCCCTGGTGTTTGAACAGCAGGAGAGTCCGGGGACCTGAACTGAGGCTAATTAACTAATTCATGGCCCCTGAAGGGAACGCCATGTGATTACATCCAGTCAACAGCACTTTTCTAAGGAGCGGCAGTTGGTTCTGAGTTTGCCCACAATCTACCCGCAGTAGACGGCAACTTAATGAAGAGCAAAGTAAACATCCATTCTAAAGCAGGATGAAACATCTGCTAAATAAAATACATTAAAAGTTTCAGAGCTGTGAATAAAGCAATAGATAGTGCTCATTGTGTTACGTTTTTGATCAGTAAGTCATGTTTTTAAATAGTTTGTTTTTCCTTTCCTTTGTTTTATGTTCAGCTGAGATGTTTGGTTTCATAGGCAGTCTGTTTCAAGTCACCCACAGATGTGGGTTTTAATTCAACCCAGGACTCTCCATTTCTTTATTCTCAGCCAGTCCTTGGTGAATTTACTGACATGTTAAGGATCCCTGTCAGATTGCAGGGTCCAGTTCTGCTTTGGCATTATTTCCCTCTCTGATACACTAACTTCATGGTTGATTCTACGATGGTGAGCTGACCTGGTTCACCAGCAGCAAAGCATCCCCAAAGCATGACACTTCCACTTCTGTGTGTTACAGTTGGCAGGAGGGTATTTTCACGGAATGCTGTATTTGGTTTATGTCAAACATATCCTCTGTTCTGCTCTCCAAATAATTAAACTTTAGACCTTCGTTTATGCAGGCCACCAAGACCTGTGCTAATTGGAGGTTGTTTGAAAGACGTCAGCAGAAGACCCCCCCACTTCTCACCAGAATCAAAAGCTGCTATAAATGTCTTTCTGATGATCTCACAGCTGTTTCTATCTCACCATGATGTTCACACTCACTAACACAGTCAGAGCACTCCAAGCTAATATCTGAGGTTTGAACAGACAAACCTACAAAAATGCTGGGTGACAATTTTCTCACTTTTACCTGATGTGATATGCCTGTATACTTGTTATTTCACCCACTTTAAGTGGGAATATATGATACATTTTTTATTACATTTTACTTCTAACTTTTGAACATCTTTTTTTATATTTTAATTGCTTGCTTGTTTGTTTACTTAAATATTTCAGTGTTTTTAAAATGTATATTAAAAGAAAACCACAAGGGCTTTCATGGGGTGTCTTAATTTTTCTACCCGAAGGCCCCCTACAGTAGCAACTTTTTTGAAGTTATAATACAAATACAGTAACTTTCCATATTCTTAAGCATTTCTGGGGCTGCATGACGGCATATATGACAGGCATTTTGCCCTTCAACATGAGGATCCTGGGTTAAAATCTCAGACAAGGAGTGATTGTGTGGAGCTTGTTTGTCCTACCTGTGCACAGATGGGTTTTCCCTGGGTAATCATCCAGGTTGGGATAAATTATATTTTAAATTGCCTTTGGTTTGCATGCATGGTTGTATCAACTGGCGATTGCTTCAGGTTGTACCTCGCCTCTCTCCTCGCCTTACCCCCACACAGCCATGGCTGGATTCACTCTATACTTAAACGATTCTTACATTGCAGAATATTGTTTGATCAAGTTTCAACATGTGTATGGTTCAAGCCCAGAAATACATAAGGAGACAATTTAATTCGTATGCCAACATAATTACACTATAGTGACTACAAATGCTGGTACATGCAATTATTCAACAAAGGAGAGCCCTCTAGTGTTTAAAGGCCCAAATAGAAGAAAGCATTAAAACATTAAAGAGAGAAGGAACTTCAAAAAATACACATTCATTTAAAGGAAGCTAAATATGAGTATTTTATTATTTAAATGGTAGCAGAAAGCTGGAGAGTTATTTGCCATATACAACAACATAGGCATCAGCTTCATCAATTTTAATGTAAAATAAATGTTTTCATGAATCAACGACTGTTTGAATAGGTTCATTTTGATTTAATCAAAAATACATTTCTGGTTTCTCATTGAAATAAGGATCAAGCCCTTTTTTTTTTTTATTTTCATTGGTGCCGTACATGTTACTAAGTTATATAAAAGAAGGTAAGAAACACTTTGAATTCACGAGAGGTAGACAGTACAAACATATTGCAGTGTGTCTCTGTAGGCAGCAGACATATTTGTTTAAAATGGTTACTGGGTTGCTTTATTTATACCCCACAGGATGACAGCACATGTCAGCAGGTGAGTAGGCCCGGCCCATTTCTCTGTTCAGAAGATTTATAGCAAACAGATGTGAGTGAAATAGTTAAAAACTCTTGCAAGAGTGAAGATAATTCAGTTCTGATGCATGCAACTCAGTTTAATGACTAATGTAAATTAATGTAAACAAACATTCAACAGAAAGCTTGTTTGCTTTTTAAAGAGTCCACTAAACATAGAGTACAACTGTTCCACAGCCTTGGTGTTGCAGAGTGAAAGTCTTAGTTTTCTGTGGTGTTAAGTCTGGTGCATGAAAAATCCAGAAAATCCAGAGCCTCTGAACGAAGACAGCAAGCAGCAGTATATTTTGTGAGAAGATTAGATAAGTAATCTGGGGCCCGGCTGTCAAGTGCGCTATATGCATATGAGCTTGCCTGCTGGAAAGTGTTAGTAGTCTGGCTGTAGACTTTTGTAGGCGTATTCTGATTTGGAGGCGTGAAAGGGATAATTTATTCAAACCGCTAAACAGGGCATTGCTATAATGTGAATGGGATGCATGGATTATTTTCCCAGTTCAGCTAAAGAGACAAGTTGCAGTTTAGAAATGCTCCCTAAATAAAA
Organism: Valencia hispanica; assembly: GCA_963556495.2. NCBI lineage: Eukaryota > Metazoa > Chordata > Actinopteri > Cyprinodontiformes > Valenciidae > Valencia > Valencia hispanica. The sequence continues at coordinate 46,896,860 of OY747704.1, forward strand.
GGAACAGGATGAGGCAAAGCCCAGAGAAGAATGGACTGGACATAGGCACCTGTCCTATAAAATGATACACCACAGGGGACCGTACTCTCACCATTCCTTTTCACTCTGTACACCTCAGACTTCTAGTTTAAGTCAGAGACCCTTCATCTGCAGAAATACTCAGATGACTCTGCAATTGTCGGGTGTATCAGAGATGGACTAGAAGCTGAATACAGAGAGCTGGTGGACCGCTTTGTGACACGGTGTGGAAATAATCGTCTCACCTTGAATGTGAATAAAACAAAGGAGATGATTGTAGATTTCAGAAGAAACAGGGATAGATCAAACACTGTTTCCATCATGGGAGAAGAAGTGGATGTTGTTAAGGGGTATAAATACCTCGGAGTTCACCTTGACAACAGACTGGACTGGAGACAAAACAGTGAAACAGTCTACAAGAAGGGACTGAGCAGACTGTACTTCTTGAGGAAGCTTAGGTCCTTCAAGGTTTGCAGGAAGATGCTGCAAATCTTCAAGTCTGTTGTGGAGAGTGTAATCTCTTCAGCCATCATCTGTTGGGGTAGCAGCATCAGAGCCAGGGACTTAAAAAGGCTAAACAACCTGATAAAGAAGGCTGGTTCTGTTCTTGGCACCACTGTGGAACATCTGGAGATGATGATGAAAAGTAGGATTCTTCATAAAATCAAAAAAATTATGGATAACCCTGAGCATCCTCTTCATGAGACAGTCATAGAACAACAGCGTGTCTTCAGTCGGAGGGTTTTCAGTTTCGCTGAAATACAGACCGCTACAGGAAATCCTTCCTGCCCACAGCCATCCCTATCTACAACTCCTTAAATAATTAATTATATGACCTACAACAATGCTTAATTTCCCTCTGGGATCAATGAAGTATTTTTGAATTGAATACTGAACAGCAGCAGTGGTCAATTCCAGTCGTTGACAGCTGCCCTGCAGATGCATTCCTGCTCCAAAAGACCTGATTCAAGTGGCTGAATTCTCTCATCAGCAGTCGTTCAGCTCTGCAGACGCCTGGTAGGGAGCTATTAATATGATGGCTCTCAAGGACTGGACTTTCTGCTGCGTTTCTGCTGAGGTTTCTGCAGGTTTACCTTAAAACTAGCATTTTATGGAAAGCTTTAACTACTTTAAACATTTCAAGATCCAAAGAAATAATCCAGACAAAGCCATCTGCAGTCCAAACAGTTCCCAGTCACTAACCGTAAAAGTTATTTTGTGGACTCAGTTCAATCCAACTTCAGTAGTCACTGGTCACCTGTTTAACCCGGGGCACAGATAGGTCTTTCACCAGTTATTTTACAGAGGAGATCATCCCATAAAACCAATCTTTAAAGAAGGTCAGTGCATCTTAAAGCAGATGAAAAAAGAAACGTTGGGATCTGCAAAAGGACAGACCCAAACAGAACCAGGCACACGAACAATCACAGCACTTCAGAACGAAGCTGTTTTGAGGCCTAATGAGAACCAAGATTACAAGCGAGAGTATACTGTGGATAAGATAAGGCCTGAAAGAAGCAGATTATGTTTACACTACACAGACAGATATTTACACGACCATATCTTTCTTCTTTAGTTATTAAATCAGGCTGTATCTGTTCTGGACCAAAGTGTGTGCAAAAATGAGTCATCACTTCCTGCGTCTACTGCAACCAAGCAGAGGAGGAGGAAGAAAGCTGCAGAGAGCCAAGCAACGATGAGATGGGCAAAATGATAACGTGTTCATACTAGTTATTCACATTTTGTCACGTTACAACAAACTTCAAAGGATTTGGTTATTCTAGAGGAATGTAAGGTGAACTTTTCTGAAGTTAATTGAAAATGCAAAGTTTTTGTTTCTTTCCCATTAAAATCTGAAAAGTGTGGAGCGCATTTGTTTTTAATGTTCATTGCATAATAGCTCAAGTTTAAAGCGCAATGTGAGCACAGCTCCTGGATTGTATTTAGGTGTGGCCTTTGACTAGGCCATTCTAAGGCACAGAACTTTCTGGTGTGTTCCTTGGTCTTCATGATGCTGTTTGTTAAATAATGTTCTCCAACATACCTCTGAGGCCTTCAAAGAACAGATGTTATAACTGGACTCTATCCACTGATAAGGTTACTTCTGAAGGCAACTGGTTGCTCTGGATTTTATGTTGCTGTAGCATAATTAATGCGCCGACGTACAAATGTACGCCGCTTTAAAAAAAAACATTAATATCTGTAAAAAAAAAAAGAAAAGAAAAAGTAACCATCCATCCATTATCTACACAGTATATCCTTTGCAGGGTTGCTGGTGCCCATCTCCAGCAGTCGAGGGGCGAGAGACAGGGTATACCCGGGATAGCTCGCCAGTCCATCGCAGAAAATATAACTGTTTACCAAATTTAAAATCCATTTTTCCAACTCCTTAATTCTGCACTACTTTGTGTTGCTCTGTCAAATACATTTAAGCCTAAATTCATTCAGAACCACCACAGATTGAGGCTTGAACTTATCTTTTAATTTTATCAACACCCTTCTTTAACCTGGGAGTAATATTAAGATTTTGGAGCAACCAACTCGGAGTCCAGGATCGATAGAGAATCTGTGAAGGGAGTTAAGATTAGGTGTATAGTAAGGAGGCATTTTAACCTCAAAGTCAAGGAGCTCATCACCAAACATAAATCATTAAAACACCTGTAGAAACATCCAAAAAGCTGCAGTTATAATAAAAGGCCTGATTTTTGCAATGTCAATAGAGATTTCTTAATTTAGTATTGAGAAGGGTATAAATAATTTGGTCTTTAAAAAAAATGTAAATAAAGACTGATAAAGACAAATAATTTCATTTCAAAATTAATACTCCTTTTGCAAAGTTAAATGATCTTTCGAGAGATGCTTGTATCATTTCCTGCTGAGTAAAAATCACTTTAAATCTAAATCTGTCAGGTTGTGAATAATTTAGACCTCAAGTGTAAAAAAACTATTAAAACCGACCAACTTTTGTGGTTGTTACACAACAAACTGTAGAAAAAGTTTAACTATATTTAGTTTTAAACATTTATTTAAAAACTAAACAACTGTTTAGGGCAATTCAAAGATTCAACACTCATTTATAAGTATTTCCTGGCTACCCTTAAACTGTTTCTCATGTTAAGATTTGAAACTTAACACTGAAAAAAGTGAAATACAAGGTATATGAAAAAAAGAGTCAATTCAAATATACACTCAAAGGGCACAAAATCAGCAGCAAGACACTTCAGGAAATAGCCCGTCTCTCCCGTAAAGACGCACTTTGAGACAAGATAAGACGAATGTTTCTGTTACACCAGAACAAACACAGATAATAAACATAAGACTTCTGACAACTCCCATCAGGACAGGTAAAAACTGTTTTTACCCAGTTTCCACATTCGACTTTCCACATTTACATGAGGAACAGTTTTCGGTGTCAAATATGAAATCCCATTAGAGCCAAAATACCCAAACGAAGGACAGTCATTATTTTTGCCCCAAAGGGACAAAAGGTGGGGAGAAATCACTTATTCCACATGCAATATAAAATAAACATTGGTAATTAGAAAAAAAACCTGTAATATGTGCAGCAGAAATTCACAAATGAGTCGTAAAGTCTGAAAAATTGGACTTTAAAGCAGAGAAAGATATTACAAAAAGACAAGAGCTCCCACTTTGCTTCACATCTCAAGATAATCTGATGTTGCAGTAAGAGAGCTGATTTAGCAGCAACAGGAAAAAGGCAGCAGGTAACCTACGCTGTTAGTTAATGGTATTCTGAAGTAACAAAGGAGAGAAACAAAGACTACTTAAAAGCTAAATGGTTAAATAATAAGAAAATAGATAGATGCATAATATCTCAAAGGTTTTTGATTGTAGGATCAGATTTCTTGGTCAGTATAAAAGTTTGTTTTCAAACAATTTTTAAAGAATGTGTAACTTAATGCAGATTCTTTAACTGAGGGTTTATGTATCAGGTCATAGCAAAATAACATTTTTAAAGTTTTTATGTAGTATAAAAATGAATAACTTATAACCTCAGAAAAACTGTGACATGTCAAACCTTCTTTTTAAATAATTCGATTGATAAAGACTAAACCAAACTCCTACCACCTCTTTAAAACTTTCTTTTTTTAAATATCTGATGCTTACAGGCATTTATTTATTCAAAACTATCCAAAATGTCCTCATCAGACTTATAATCAGGCTGAAGTTGAGACTTGAACTAGCCCATTACAACATATACATTTCTAGAAGTCTTTTGAAAATCTACTGCTGTGTTTGGGATTATCATCGTCTCCTAGACAAGCCCAAATCATCAACCCGCCACCACCGTGCTTGACAGCTGATGCAAGGCGTTTCCTTCTGATATGCTGTTTTGTTTTGGCCAAAACGTTTCATCATGAATTATGACCAAACATCTCCAGCTCTGGCAAAGCTCTAATGACACTGGTACCGAAGTCTTCACTGTTGACTCGCGTAATCAAGATGGCTAAAAACGTTGTGTAATTTGTAATGTGCTGTAAACAATTTGAGCTATGAAGTATATATTTCCAGCTTGACGTTAAAACAATGGAATCGAAACGTGGATTTAATCTAAACACTTTATTAGAGAAATAAAATATACATGATGGGAAGTAGTTTTTTTGTTTTGGTTTACAAAATCTTCAGTGATCAAACTACTTCTGGTAAGCCTTCAAAAATCAAGTGTTCTGTAAAAAACAATTAACAAAATTACCAGCAATGATCTAACAAACACTTTTATGCATTTATTTATTCTGCCTAGTATTCACTGATCAGTTTAACATATATGACTTCTGGCTGGATGTTAAGAAACTTCTGAAAGTTTGGAAAGTGAATCTCTGTTCAGTAAAATGAAAAAAAAAAAAAAAACAAACCCCACAAATGACTCGACTGTAAAATGTGTCTGTTGTTAATTAAGAATGTCCACACAGACAATGCACTCCAGATGGGAGATGTTAGACTCCCTGGAATATGTTATGTTATGCTGCTTGAAAATTGATTAAGTCTGAGTCATGCAAAAACACTATCCGTTACAGGTAAATACATTTACCATCTAAGACTTAATCAACTTACAGATGCGAAGAGCCAGCCTCACATTCTTTGTGTTTTGTGCTAGCTGTTGGGGTTGGAGGTCAGGAGGGTGTGGACAGGTGACCTGCGGCCCAGTGAGAGTATCTGTGGGAACGTGGTGTACGTCGCTGCACTCACTGGGCTTGAGGTAAAAGGGCCTGGAAAAGTCAGATCACGTTTTAGGGATTTGAACAATGTCCTGAAACGTCTTGTATTTGTCTTTCCTATTATTCTTCTGTAAGCCTGTAGCCAAGGAGCCCCTATCACAAGCAGCCCAGACACAGATGTATAATCTCACAAGAAAAACCTTTAATTTGAGTACATTTATTCCCTGGGGAATAAAAACGTCACTTTTTGCAATTGAGGCGAGTGTCTGGGAACGTTTCATTAGCAATCAGTGTCTTCGTGGGATACAAACATGATGTGACACAGAGGCCCAATCGGATAAGAGCGACAGAGAAAGGCATCATGGAGTCACCAAGTGTCTGTAGCCATCACTTTATGAGAGTCAGCTGGTTGCCTGGAAGACTGTTCTGCCTTAGCATCATGAGTGTAAACATGTTGAGTTTGCGAAATACTACATGGAGTTAAACTAGAAGTGTGTACTTTGGTCACTAAAGTGGTACTAAAGTTGAGCTTTTTGGTAATAAACACAGTGCGTGGGTGGGTGTGTCATGAAACAAAGGGGCAATATGTGGAAATCCACCTCATGCCTACTGTAAAGTATAATAGAGGATCTGTGTTGCTGTTGGCTTGTTTCTTTTCCAAAGGGAAGAAAACCTGAGAACTGGAGTTTATGGGATCATTAACTCTTAGAAATTTTAGGACGTCTTACATTAAATCTGGTGGATTCTACCAGTGAACCGAGAATTCGTCGACACTGACTCTGTCCAAATGGACTCAGAAATGATTCACCAGACAGGAGCCTGAACTTCTTCAAAGGGTTTTCTCAGCCCCCAAACCTAAATCCTACAGATAACCGTTAGCATGACCTAAAGAAAGGACCTGGAACTATAAATAAACTAGAGAGGTTATACAACAGAACAATGGTTAAAAAAAAAACTCTCTCTCTGTATGCAGCAACATTGTGAAATGCAATACAAGAGACAACAGGCAATCATTTTGGTACCAATTAGATCAAATGAGATCTTTAAAAAAAATAATTATACCTTAATTTGTTGCACCACTGAATAAATTAAAGTGTGAGATGACGCTGCTGCAATACATTTATTTTTATATGTTTTCTGCATCCTTACAAGGAGTGGCAATTTTATAGGAGGGTGAAGTCACAGACCATAACTATCTCTACAAAGAAAAGAAAACCCACTTCCAAATACCTGGAGCAAACTGAAAACACGAGACAGCAGGTAGATGTGATACTCACCGTCTCTGTTTACTGTTTGTCCGTCCGGCTCAGTTGTCCCCAGAAAAGGTGTCTCACTGTATGCAGCGTTAGCAGAAACACACTCAGGCTACAAGACTTTGCTCAGACTGTCACACCTTGTATCATGTTGTAAGCGTGGAAAACGTCAAGAGTGGGAATGCTGGGAGCATCTCATGAAACACAATCAGTTGTGCTGAACACATCTGGAATAAAGATGAATCCAGCGAGGTTTGGACCACCTGCCTACCTGCCACACGTTTTTCTCCTCAGTCTGGAGCAGGCTTTTACCCCTTCCTCGTTCTCAGCACTGCTTTATGAGAAAAAAGACATTATTAACATCTGGTGGGTTGTGAATAGGCTCTCCTGTTGAGTTCCTTAAATTTTTCTAACTTTGGTTGGTTGATGATAAACTGTGTTTTTTTTTTGACAATACTTGTCTCAAATTAAGTCCATGTTGTATTTGTTCAAATAAGTAACATACATAACAGATAAACATTTAATCTTTTGAGATTGTTTTATTTCTTGAGCCTTCAGTTATATGGTGGAGGTGTGAGTTGCAGACATAATGTAGGGCAATTTTAAAAGATTAATGGATGGGAAAAATCATAAATATACTTCCTAAACAATTAATTAGGAATTAATAATTATTTTCTTAACTGTTGCAAAAACCGTGAGATTTAGGGTAGACGTAGATTTCTGGTAAATACCAAGTTCTGCTATTGGTAAGAGAGCTTCAGCTATGCATTTTGCAGTTGATAACAGAATTAAAATGTCCACCTCTTATTGTTATTATTCATTGAATCTGTAAATATTAAAAATATTCCTAAAAAAACGCTGGGCAGTTATTATTGGGTCCATTAAAATGAGGTAAAGTAAAATTTTAGCTATTTATGGGCACATTTATTATGATTAATTTCTTATTTGGGTCTGAAATAGATTTACTGTGCACTGCAGGGGTGTTTGTTTAGTAAAATTAAGGTTTTACTAGGTTTTCAGCACAGCTTCGTGTAAAAATAGAAACCTTGCATTAAAAAGAATTCATGCAAAGATTTTCTAGAAGAGCAAGGACGATCGATAATCAGTAACATACGAAACCAGGAGCTTTGGAACACGACGCGCTGAGTGAAACCAATCATATAGATCCAAACCAGCTCCTCTTGCATTCCACTGACTACTTGCACAATCAGCAGCATCACATGGTTTTTAAATGTGACCTAGGCTGCGATGCATAAGAAGCTAATCCCTGCAGCGTGTGAGAACACAGTCAGACGTACAAAGTGGCTGTGCGCTGTCTCTCCGGAGCAGACCTCCTCCTGTGGAATCTGCTGCTGCTGACGCTGTTATAGGTGTGTGGTCTGTGGTTGTCTGAAATCACTGCTTGCATCTCTTTGACGAGACATCTCAGCTCGCAGACAGAACTCTTCTGCATTCAACAGCCAAAGAAAAAAAAAAAGAGGATTTAAATGAAGAGTAACAGTAATCTCAAACCGATTGGACATGTATCATGGAACAGTCTTGTAAAGTTATATTTTGTGACTTTTATCTGATTTGATCAGGTTTTAATAAATAAACACAGTGGGCTGAGCATAGTAACACTGTAGGACAAAACAAATTGCACAGCTGTGTTTAAATAACCATCTGATTTCCCCTCAAGAAGCAGGAATGTGTGTTTGGTGTGTTTCTGATTAAAAGACGAAGCAGATGTGCTGAGCTCGGGCCTGTGCTGCCAAACAAAATCCATTCAAACATGCTCTAGGTGGGCTGGAACCACTGGGACAGGCAAAAGCCAAGATGTGGGGAGGGTTCAGACCCGTACCTTGATCTGGGTGTTGTACTGGGAGGAAGGTGGAGCAGTCTGTGCTGCTCGAGTCCTGGAGTTCAGTTGGGGTGGAGATGAAGTCGGAAACGCGCACAGATTCTGAACCTGGAGTTCCTACAAAAAAAAAAAAAAAAGAAGTTTACGCATAAAGAAATGGTGAAAAATCTTCAACACTAAAAGCAATGAGATAAGCATGAAATGGTGATGGGATGTTTTCCGAAACCTTTTCTGCAAACTGTTGAAATGTGCAACAACAAAGGAAGCGAAACATGGGCTGTACTGTGGTTAGCTCTGATATCTCACACTGTAAAAGTTATTTTCTGTGTTTTCTTCACGTATACATGGCTTTTCTGGGACTCTGGCCTCCCTCAACAGTCCATTATCAGGGATGCAAGGTGAACTGATGGGTCTTATTTGCTCTGATGTCAGAATTTGTGTGCATAGGTGTGTGTCTCCACTGCTAAGCTCTAGCAGAGATAAATTGGGTATTCCTATCTCATCTATTTTCATAAAACCTTTGTTCCGTGCGTTATATTACACACCATCAGGAGGACCTTTTAAGAGTTTAAGACAAAAATGTATGAAAACTGTGACGATTTATTCTTTTAAAAAGCTTTAGGTATACTGGTCGTTTGTAAATTTACCTTCAAGTTCAGAGCATGTTGGAGTTTCAGGCGAAAATGCTCCTGCTCTCTCAGCTGAAGGAAATCCTGACAGTTTGCCAAACTTTCCCACATCTTTAGGAACATATAAGAGAACGACACAACGAAAGGAAGGACATTTCAGCGTAAATGTTCTTCTACAGACAGGTTTAGTTTTAGAAAAAAATTTATGGCTTCACATGACATTATGTACTAACTGTATGTTTCACCTTGTGAAGGATTGCCTCCAGCTCACTAATCCGCTCCCGTAGCTGATGGTCTTTGGAGCAAAGGGCCTTCAGTTCACTTCCAAGTTGTCTCTTTTCCTCCCTGACAAAGGTGAGCTCCTGAAGCTGACGGTGCATCTCCAGGTTCTGGCGGCGCTTTTCCTGAAAGGGAATAAAATAAAAAAACTAAAATAGGGTTGCTACACATTCTTTATGTCAAAGTTCAATATATTTTCAATTTAATTACTCTATCTTTTGCCCAGTTTTAAATATAAATACAAAAGTTCACAATGAATTTACAGCAGACATTCCTATAGAGGTTGGGTTTTAAACATGGAATGTGGACTCAGATTGTAGGAAAAAGAACATGGACTGCAAGTTTACTTGTGGATCCTTGGATTTCTAAAAGCAGAACTGCTCTTTTAGTTATAAGGCTCCTCTCCTGTGGAACCAGCTCCCAGTTTTAGTCCATGAGACAAACACCCTGTCTACTTTTAAGGCCAGGCTTAAAACTTTTCTTTTCGATAAAGCTTATAGTTAAAAACAGATTGATGTTAACCAGTCGTTGGGGGGGAATGCAGTCCAGACAAACGGTTCTCTCTGGCTCTGCCTCTCTCATATCTCATTCTAACTTACTGGGTCATCCTGAGCTATCTCTGTAGTTAAGTTGCTATAGGCTTACCTAAAAAACAGGGACTTCATTGTTTCAATAGGAAACTATTCATCAGAACGAGCTGAAATCACATGTGGGGTGCCCCAGGGCTCCATCCTGGGGCCCATTTTATTTATTATCTACATGCCCAGATTATAACAACCAATAAGATTAGCTAGCATAACTATGCAGATGATACTCAGCTTTACATTACGATGTCACCAGGTGACTTTGAACCCATCCAAATCCTAAGTAAATGCATCCAGCAAATCAAAAGATGGATGTTCCATAACTTTCTCCAGCTGAACAGAAACAAAACAGAAGTAATTATTTTTGGACCCAAGGAGGAACGATCAAGAGTCAGCACACTGCTTCCGTTAATACAGCTAGAAACTACTGATCAGGCCGAAAATCTAGGTGTGGTAATGGACTCAGACCTGAACCTCCAGGGTCTAATCCTCGAAAAACTCATCCATGCGTTTATCTTTAGTTGGATTGATTACTGCACAGCGTCTTCACAGGTCTGCCTAAAAAGTAAAGCAGACAGGTGCAGCTGATCCAGAACGATGCTGCTCGTGTTTCTCACTAGAACCAGGAAAGTAGAGCACATCACCCCAGTTCTAAAGTCCTTACACTGCCTCCCTGTAGCTCAGAGAATAGACTTCAAAATACTTTTACTAGTTTATAAATTATTGAATGGCTTAGCACCAAAGTATGTTAAAGATCTACTGTTACTAGACCAACCCACCAGACCCTCTAATTCCAGTCCTCTCAACGTCCCTAGGATGGATGGATGGATGGATGGATGGATGGATGGATGGATGGATGGATGGATGGATGGATGGATGGATGGATGGATGGATGGATGGATGGATGGATGGATGGATGGATGGATGGATGGATGGATGGATGGATGGATGGATGGATGGATGGATGGATGGATGGATGGATGGATGGATGGATGGATGGATGGATGGATGGATGGATGGATGGATGGATGGATGGATGGATGGATGGATGGATGGATGGATGGATGGATGGATGGATGGATGGATGGATGGATGGATGGATGGATGGATGGATGGATGGATGGATGGATGGATGGATGGATGGATGGATGGATGGATGGATGGATGGATGGATGGATGGATGGATGGATGGATGGATGGATGGATGGATGGATGGATGGATGGATTTAGAATTAGAACCAAACATGGAGAAGCAGCTTTCAGTTTCTATGCTCCTCTAATCTGGAACAAACTTCCAGACAACTGCAAAGATGCTGAAACACTGAGTTCTTTTAAATCACAACTAAAAATGTATCTGTTTAGAGCTGCCTTTGAGTAATGTTTTAATGCATCATGTTTTGTGTGTGCGTCTTGCTTTTTTGCTGTTTTTATATGCTTTGTCTGTGTTTTAGTTCTATTTTTATTTGACCACTTATTCATGTAAAGCATCTTGAATTAACTTATTGTCGAAAGTGTGCTATACAAATAAAATTGCCTTGCCTGGACTGTTAGAGGACAGACTAACCACTTATCTTCACTCTGCTACTTTTCTCTTCTACTACTCTCCAATCGCATTATTTGTTGTTGTTTCAACTATTAACTTTTTGTTCTCTCAGAGTTTTTCATAGAAGCTACACCTGGTCTGGTGTTCTGTTCAGCTGTGATGCCTTGTTGGACGGAGGCTTCGGCTGCCTCTAAGAAACTGATGCACCCGGTCTTCCATGCAAGCATTTAAAAAATGGTGGAAATTTCCAGTGTAGAAGTGCTTTAACCTGTTGCAGTTTCTCCACTTTCTCCTCTAAATGTTGGATTCTGCTCTGCAAGGAGTCAACCTCCTCTCTTCTGGCAGTGATCTCCTTCTGCATGTCCAAAGCCACCTGGAGACCTGAGACAGCCACAGTTTCATTTAACTAGATAAACGAGACCATTTTGAATTCTCAAAGCTTTAAAACAATAATCAGCTTTCTCTAACTGTTATCTGAGCACGTCATCATATGGGGATATTAATCAGGCCTTTTACTTTAGTCTGACTGAAAAGAAAATGTGACAAACCATGTCCATCGGCTGCTTTGAGGGTCCACAGGCTGCGTCTGATCTTATCGAGCTCATCATGGGCGCTGCTTAGCTGACTCTGAAGCTTCAGCACCACACCCTCGTTCTCGTCATTCTTGCAGCTGTGGAGCCGTTGCAGCTCTTCATGCTCCTCTGAAATCATGCCCACAAAAACATATATAACATCCAAAGAACGAGCTATCATATATAACCAAACAAATGCAACAATAGAAGGGCTTGGTTGACACTGTAAACAAACCAAAGACAGTTCTTTCGTTGGTTTACACAGCTGGACAAAAAGATGATTTGATCTGACACAAGAGCTGATTTTTATAAGAAAAGCTGCGTGAAATATAATGTAGGATCTGACTCCTGCAGGCTTCAGGTCAGAGGTAACAAAGGTACCATAGGATTGTATAAATAACGACTAATCATTTGAAGATACAGTTGTGGGAAAACAATTACTTTTTTTGGGATTACTTTTTTCTTGTAATAACAGGACTCATCATTTCAAAACTCCATTTTGCATTTTTGACGGATATTAAAATTGGTTTGACGATCGGAAACATTTAGCTGTGATTTTTAAAGAGAAAAAGAAGAAGAAATCTGTAAGAGGAAAACACATTTTCACAAGACCTATTGGGTCAATCTTACCTCAAATAAATGATGTTTTATCCCCCAAAAAATGTAGGTAACAAACTATATATTATAAACTGTAGTAGTCATCTTTGTGGTGATATAAACAATCTGCAAAAACTCAGATTGTAAAATGGATGAAAGGATAAGTTGGTGGGTGGGTGGATGGATGGATGGATGAAACTACACATTATAAACTGTAGTAGTCCTCTTTGTGGTGATATAAACAGAACCTACTGTTAAGATTAAAAAGCTGCATACGCTGCAGCTCCAGGTGTTTGATAACTTGCTGTTTCTCCAGAGTCTCCTCTTGAAGACGCTGGTTCTGCTCAGTCAAAGAGGCCTGCAGCTGATGCCTCTCACGCTTCACACATACCAAGTCAGACTTGTGTTGGACTAATTCATCCTGATCAGTGGAAAAGCACTCAGTTAAACAGAAAGTAAAATCAATAATCTGACGAAATTATGTAATTATGTTTGTTTATGTTTCTTTGTCTGACTTTGAGCTTCCGAATCTCCTGTTTATGCTGGCTGATGAGGAAGCTGTTCTCCTGCTGAAGGTTGGTTATAGTGTCGCTGTGCCGCGCTGTCGTCTGGATGCTGCTCTCGATCTGCAGTCTCAGAACGTCGACCATCTTCTCTCTGTCAGTCAGCTTCAGCCTCAGAGCTTCATGCTCAGCCTGCAGAGCCTGGCACTTAACAGTTCCAAGAGTAAAGTTGGATAGAAGGACTTCAATGAGGCAGATAAGTTATCATTTCCTCACCATGAACATATGACCTGCTAATCATTATTGCATTGGGTAACCTGCTGGTTTTGTTGTTCCATGAAGTAACATTGCTTGTCTTTTTCCTGCAGAAGTTCCTGAAATTTCCTCACCTCCTGTGACTTTTGCTCTAAAAGGGTCTGTAGGCTGGATTTCTCCTCTCCAGCTTTGCAAACCTGCTTCCTGGCCAACTCCAGCTGTCCTCTCAGAACCTCTGTATCTTCACTGAGTCCAAGCTGCTGCTTCTCACAAAAAGACTGAACAAAAAGAGGATAAAATGGGAGTGTGGTGAAATTTAAAGTGACAGCGTGTAGTTTCCCTGGCGATAGGGGGCAGTACATACCTAAATCAATGCAAGCAAGCGGAATTTTTGAGTTCGTGTGACGACCTTACCAACGAATGGCCATAAAGGCCAGAAATCCCTGGGAGTGTCGTTGCGCAATTTTCGAACGAGTCTACTACATCGCCAGATTGTTTAACCTCCAGCGAAATCATATATACAGCAAAATGACAAACACATCCGACTGTCTGGCAATGAGTGAAGAGGTAAATGAGTAAAACAACAACATTTATGAATGGTGAAAGTTTTCAGCAGTAAATGCATTTTATCCACATAGGCTGACATAGAAGGAAACATGGCGTCCCCCAGAGACTTGGACCCGCGACCATGTATTTTAGCCACCAATATTTTTGGTGATTGAATAAAATGATACCCAATGATGGGGTATTATTTTATTGATTTGAACAACATTCCAATGGACATGGATATTAATGGTAAAAACTACACACAGTCACTTTAAATGTGCAATTAAAACATATTCTTACACAAATACTCTTGCATTAATCCTATAATGTCATGATTTTGAAATAAGCGCTGCACAATTAATCATACTTCTTGAACCATTCACATTTTGTCGATTTGTGCAATGTGTCTTCATGAGATTTTATGTCATACACCAAAATAAAATGTTTGCAAAATTGTTAAATGAACGAAAATGATTACACAGTTGTATATGCTTATTATAATTGGCAATCTGAAAAGTGCGGTATGCATTTGCATTCTTTTTAGAACCACCTTTCGGTGCAATTATACCCAATAAAGCGTTGGGGTATGCAAGCTTTTAGAGAGAGGCATTTTGCCCATTCTTCTTAGCAAAATAGTCACATGGTCAGTCAGATTGAATAAGGAGGATCTGTGAAGATTATTTTTCAAGTCTTGCCACAGATTCCCATTTGGAATTAGGTCTGGAATTTGAATGAGCCATTCTGAAAACCTTTGTGTATTGTAGCTCTGGTTGTGTGTTTAGGGTTGTTGTCCTGCTGCAAGATGAACCTCTGCCACAGTTGCAGCCTGTAACAGGTATTCTTCCAGGATTGCCCCGTATTTACCTCCAACCATCTCCCCATCAACTCTGACCAGCTTTCCTGTTCTCGCTGAAGAATAGTATTCCCACAGTATGATACCGCCACCACCGCTTTTCACTGTGGGGGAGGATGTGTTCGGGGTGACGTGGGTGCAGTCTTGGTTCCTACCACATGTAACGTTTTCCAAGTATGTGAAAAAAGTTTAGGCTAGGTCTCATCTGACTAGAGCACATTCTTCCATTTCTTTGCCGTTTCACATACATGGTTTGTGGCAATTTTAGTGGACTTCTTATGGTTCCCGCCCCCCAACAATGGCTTTCTCCTTCCCTTGTTTTGGGACAACTTAGAACGTCTATCAACAAAATCTTCCTACTGAGCTGTAGATCTCTGCTGCTAGTCTAGGATTTTAAGGGGGCTCTTGGTTACGCCTCAAATTAATGCAGTCTTTGCCATCCCTTCAGGGTGACGACCATATCTTGGTAGGTTTGCAGGTGTGCCATACTCTTCATTTTCAGATGAAGCGTGTGTCAGAGCTCTGTGAGATGTTCAAAGCTTGTAAATTTGTTTTATGACTGTAATCTGCAGCCACGAAACCCTGATGAGTTGAAAAGGAGATGCCACGGATACAGAGCAGGAGGAAAGTGGAGAGAGAAGAGGAGAAAGTTGTCACTTGTTCAAACCATCTCCATCAATCATATTGGGCAATGTGAGATTGTTGGCAAACAGGTTTGATGCCGAGGACCCTCTGGAGATTAGTGTGCAAAAAAGGATTCTTCATAAAATGAACATTTACAACCCTGAGCATCCTCTACATCAGAATGTCATACAACTACAGAGCGTCTTCAATCAGAGGCTTCTTCAGATCTGCAGAACACTACAGGAGATCATCCCTCCCCACGGCCATCATCATCTACAACAAATGTTTAAAGAAACTTGGATAATGAGTTACAACATTTAATTTCCCTTTGGGATTAATAAAGTATTTGAATTAATCTAGTCTAAACTTCTTCAAATCCAACTAGTATTTTTCTCACCAGCTCAACAGAAGCTAAAACAATCCAATAGTCGATTCAAATTTGCTTAGGTGCCTTCTGAGGAATAGCTTTGAGGGTGGAAAATACATACATACAATCTTTTGACAAAAGTACAGTTGTCAATGTCTGCATCACATTTAAATAGTTTATATTTGGAATCAGGGCCCTATTTGACTTCCCAGCCACTGCAGATGCAGACATGGAAAGCCCGAGCAAAAAAGCAAGAGTCCAGGAAAGAGCGACGTCAATGGCAAACAAGAAAATGACAGAATCACACACCGTGAAGAGGAGAAGACGGGACAGCTAAAAAGCAGAATAAAACGTTTTCCGGAAGAGTTTAAAAATAGATGTGCAGGAGGGAAACAGCTGATCAAGGGACTGGCACATATCAGTTGATATATTGTGATGGAGCTAAATTTGCAGTAATTAATTATTTAAATCTGCTAGCTGGATTCACTCACTGACTTTGTGGCCACTTTTAGTAAAGTAAACAACATCTCTAAATTCTCACAGCAGCTTTTAAGGCTCTGGCATTTTTACCTCACACAAACAATGAAGGCAATCTTCACAGAGGCACATCCAATGGTTTGGTTTTTAAACCCATCCTTCTACCATCAGAATGTTAAGATAAATAAGTTGTCACTTTGTGTGAGCCTGGGTTTTATAATTACAAGGCATTTCTTAAAGTTATTTTACTAACAATTACAAAGTTCCTACACAAAATTAATGTTAAAGTCCTATACTTCCAGAGTTTTAAGACGATTTTTCAATTCGATTTGCTTATACACCGCTGATTCACAATAAATCTCGTCTCAAGGCACTTTAAAAGACAAATATATTCAGTCCATATAAAAATACATAGTCAATTCAATCCAATGATTAAAACAAAGTTCTAACTATGTCTCCATCCTACTTATAAAACATCACAGTCAAGTTTAGTCTATTATGACAACTGGGATATCTAAAGGGACCCATTTGCAGCACCTCCTTCCTCCTTACAAATAAATATTATTATCATATATTATCAGTTCATCTGTTCTTTTGTGTCTCTGTTTTGTCTCCTCGAACCCCCCCAGATGGTCGCTGGTAGTGAGCCTGGTTCTGGTTCTGCTAGAGGTTTCTTCCCGTTAAAGGGGAGTTTTTCCTCTCCACTGTCGCTACATGCTTTCTCTGTATGAGGGATTGCTGTGACTGTCTACTGTCGCTATATGTTCGTCAATCTCCTGGGTTTCCTTAGATAGGAATAATAATAATGTAATAATGGCTTCCATTTATGTAGCGCTTTTCAAGACCCTCAAAGCGGTTTACAACTCCAGTATTCATTCACTCTCACATTCACACACTGGTCGAAGCAAGCTACGATTGTAGCCACAGCTGCCCTGGGGCAGACTGACAGAAGCAAGGCTGCCATATCGTGCCATCAGCCCCTCTGGCCAACACCAGTAGGCAGGTAGGTGAAGTGTCTTGCCCAAGGACACAACAACATGTAGCAGGCAGGAATCAAACCCACGATTTCTGGGTTGCAGGTCGACAACTCTACCGTCTGAGCTACAGCCACAGTCTAAAAGGAAAATTTTTAGACTGATTGGAATATATGTATGTTTGAATTGAAATGACTTGTAAAAGGCCTTGAGGTGATATGTGTTGTGAATTGCCGCTATATAAATAAACTGAACTGAATTGAAATATTCTTCCATCTTTTCTCCTACAAATCTAGAAAATACATTTCTTTAGGCTGCTTAGGAACTCTGCAGATTACAAGCGTTACATTATGTACATCGCTGCAAAATTATTCAGACTGCTTTTCCTCAACCTACTGAAACAACAGTCTGTATGGAGATTTTTAATAACACAGCGAGAGAGAGAGAGCACAAGTAGGATTTATTCTCATACTTTAAGTTGTTGAAGCTGTGACTGCAGCTCTTTTGCCTGTTGTAGCGATTGGTCGCTCTCTTTCTGGGTGGCAAACAGTTCAGTCTGAATCTCAAGGATCTTCTTCTCCAGATAACTAATCTACAATGGCACAAGCAGAGTAAAACCATAGTAAAAGACACTCATCGGGAGTATTTTCATGACATATCTACATAGTTCACATGTTGACTGTGATGTTTGATTAGTCAGATAGGATACAACCCAACTAGTGAAATTGTAGTAACCATTAATTGATGCTTATCACTGTTGCTAATTGTTTTACCTTATCGCTGTAGCTGGAGATGGTTGACTCCAGTTCACTGATCTGACAGGTCTGTCTCTCAGCCAGGTGCCTACACAGACAGATTGGTTTAATGGTTTTTGTATGGTTATAACAATGCTCTAAAATGGCTCTAATTAACTCAACATGAGATTGTTGCCACAATAGACTCAGTTTCAATTAATCAGTTTAGGAACAAACACAAACACATCCAACATTTGGAGATTTACTTTAGCCACTTCAACTTGGTGCATAAATTCAATCCGCTGTCTTTGGATGAGCTCAGTCTGTCGGTCAACATCGCCATCTCCTGGCCAAGACTTGTAATAAGCTCTTCCATCCTAGGATAATGAAATGTAGAGATAGTTTAAAACCACAGCCACGACTGAAACAAAGCCTTATTTGTTTCTGTCTGAAAGGATTTGACAGGAGAAGTTAGGAATGTGCCAAGTAAGCTGTGAGTAATCTTCACCAGTAACCTATAAACTGTTTCTATTATCTTCTCGTTTATGGTCAACCCAGATAGAATGTCAGTTTCATTGTCTATTTTCCATCTTAATGTGTAATGCAGCTGGAACATACTGTAAAAGCATAAAGTGGCAGTAAGAAAATCTGCTGCTGTGGTTTGTCACCCAACATTAAAATCACAGTGTGACAATGAGAGGACACATTGTTGAGGAACACCCTGTTATTACCAGATAAAGCAATACCTTCAATGTTTTTGAGAGACTGAAGTGATGCATAACGTCTACCACAAGGGACAAAACAAAGAGGAAAAATAAGTATTTCATACCCTAAGTTTTAGGTTTTCTCACAAACAGTCTATAATTTCACGGCTGTTTCATTTTAATGTAAAAAAAAGAAAAACTGAATATGATCAAAGGAAAAAAACAAACATTAAACATTTATTTGGATGTCAATAATTGAAAGAAAAATGTAATCACAAACAAACTAGAATTTGGGATAATCAATTAACCTATTAAACAAACTGTTTTAACTTGCTACTCATACAGAGCACACCTATCCTGAGAATCAGATTCTTTGAACAAAACCTCTCCACCACCTTGGGCAAGCCCAAAGAGCCTTCAAAGAACAGCAGGGACAATATATTAGATCTGCATTAGGCTGGAATGAGCTACAAAACCATGAAAAAGAAACATGATGAGAAGTTGACAAGTGTTGGTGGGTGTTTTAGGAAAAATAAGTATTCCTCAGTCCGCTTAGGAAGATGATGAGTGAGGTGAGGAATCAGCTCAAAACTACATGTTAGGAGGTTGTTAATGATTTACAAGGTAGTTGGGATCACAGTCGCCCAGAAAAATCATTGGTAATGTGCCATAATGGATTGAAATCCTGCATCTCCCCACTAAAGGAAACATGCTTGGGAGAACACGTCGTGGTCAAATGAGACCAAATTTGTGCTCTTTGGTATGCAGTCAACCCACAGAGTGTGGAGGAAGCGAAACGTAGAGTGAGGACCGAAAACACTATCCCCCACAGTGAAGCACAGAGGTGAAAAGATTATGATTTGGAGCGGTTTTTTCTCATCAATTTAGAGGACCTTTCACACTAATAGGCCAATTAAAAAATGCTCCATGTGCCATAAATACTTAGACAACAGCTTTCCTTCTTGAGACGGAACACTTATTATGGGTTTTGAAGGGTTTGAAGGGACATTAACTGGAGAAAAGGACCTGGACCTACATTTTATATCATAAATTGTCTGTTTTGTTGGGAAATCAAACGTTGTCCCATTCAGTGTTTTGCAAATCAATGACTTTTATGTGTTTTTTTAATATTTTGGTTGATATCTTGTCTCTCTGCATTAAAATAAAACACTTGTAGTCTTTGTTTTAGGAATGTTAATAGGAGAAAACTTTGAAAATGATGATGTCACTTGTAAGTTCTGGTAATTTAATAGAGAAATAAATAAAGTTAACAATTATCAAAAAACACTCAAGTACATCATATACCTTTCTTCTTTATTTAATCCTTCAGACTCTCCATTCCTCTGTTGGTCTTTAGACTCGTACTGAAGAAAAGAGAAGAAACATCAACCCGGGTTTTCAGGCGGTATCGGACGTAATCCTCGGCTGAGTTTTAGTACTTACTGAAAAAAATGTCCAGTGTTGTTTTTCTGTGTCCTTGCTGAGATTTTCACATGCAGATCGTGGTTGTTCTTGATGCTTCACGGTTTTATTACAGGTTGAGCTGTGCCCAAACTCCTTCTCATATAGCGTGTGAAAAACCTTTTTCACAGATTCTTCCAACGATTCTACTTCCCTCTGAAGTGCCGGCGCCTCATCTTCCGTCTCCTGGAGCTTCTGGTCCGCAGACCTTTTGATATTCTGAAGCTCTTCCAACAAGCGCAGCATCTTCGCCATCTGATTGACATGTTTCCTCGGGTCCTTCAACCTAACAGTGAGAACGTCTGTGTGTCAAAGTAAATTAAAGCGCCTTTTTTTTTTTTACAGAAATGAATTATCTGCGCGTTCACCTCGAGTCGGTCAGGACGTCCTTCTCCATCTGAGCTTCATGCAGTTTGATCTGCAGGTTCATGATGGCTCTTTGGGGACCAAGTGTCTCTTGTTCCTCACTGTGTGCCTTTGTTTGAGAAGGTAAAGTACCACATTAGGCACAGTTCATCAACATAATAGCACATAAAATAAAAAATAGCTGTAATGAACCGATGAACCTTGTTAAGCTGTAAATGCGACAGTTGTTCAACAGCGTTATCTATTGCATCTTCCAAAGCCTCCTTTTCACATGAGCCTCCGTCTCGCTGGACCTCGTCCTGTTTTAAGGCATCCAGACAGCAGACGACAGCCTGAGTCACCGCCTGCCTGTGGGCTGAACAACCAGTGGATTCTTCAGCTGAGTCATCTGCCGTGAGTGAAAATTAGATTTAAAATATATTGTGGGTATCTGAAGAGTGGAAAATAAGAATGTTAAACAGACTGAGCATATACTTATCTGTTATTCTTTACAAACATTTCAGAGAAAGGTGTGGCAAAACAGGCCCTTACATAATATATATATCTTTTCAATTACCACATAATAAACAGGATTTTGTGTTATGCACTGCCTCGCAAAAGTCTCCATAACCTTGAACTTTATCACATTTCATCCTGTTACAGCCACAAACTTCCATCTACCTTATTCACATGTTATATAATAGGGCAACACAAAGCAGCAAATCATTGTGAAGTTACAAAAATACAAAAAAAAAAAAAGCGTGGTTTTCAAAGTGTTTAACAAATAATCTTAAAAAGGGTCTTAACGATTTGTATTATTAAACCCAGCGCAATCAATTGTCTCCGGAAATCTGTGAACAAACAAGATAGGTCAGTGTTTGAACCAGAGTTAGCGTAGAAAAAAAAAAAAAGAACCCCAGATTTTGAACAGCATCATTCAAAAATGTGAAAAGGAAGGGAGAGTATTAATCCGATAAGCAGCCATGGAGCCCAAGGTAGGCCTGGAGGAGCTGCAGATATCCACAGCTCAGGTAGAAAGAACAACTATTAAGACGTGCAATGCGCAAATCTGTACACATCACACCGAACACAACATCCCTATGGTGAAAATTGGTGATGGGAGCATCATGCTGTGGGAATGAACACGGGGGATTTGTCATGCTTGTAAGAAAAAACCTTATGGAGACAACACACTTTGGGTTAATGTTCTGCTTTCCAGGAGACCAGAAGTGACCAAAGAAATACAACCATGGGAACAACAGAGAGGTTTAACATCATTGCATATTCATGTTTTAGAAAAGATCCAGTCAAAGTCCTGACCTAAAACTAAGTTAAACACATTGAAGTCTGTGGTTGTAAAGTCACAAAATGAGGAAAAGCACAGGGGGGAAATAAATAAACAAATAATTTTGCAAGGCACTGTGAGGTTTAAAAACAGGCATTAAAACGTACTTCTGTGGGAGCTCTGTCCAGGCGAAATGCTGCTGTAAGCGGACCCAAACCTCTTCAGAGCTTCTCTGGTGGGATTTTCAACCTGCTCCTGTAGTTTTTGGGTTTCCGTGGTCCGCCTGTCGAGCTGCTCACTGCCCAGAAAATCCACACCCATGTCATCTCTCTACAAACTGCTGTAGATGTACAATCAGGTCCATTAATATTGGGACATCGACACAATTCTAACATTTTTTTGGCTTTACACACCACCACAGTGGCTTTGAAATGAAACAAACACAATGTGCTATAACTGCAGACTGTCAGCTTTAATTTGAGGGTATCTACAGCCAAATCAGGTGAACGGTGTAGGAATCACAACAGTTTGCATATGTGCATCCCACTTGTTAAGGGACCAAAAGTAATGGGACAGAATAATAATCATAAATCAAACTTTCACTGTTTAATACTTGGTTGCAAATCCCTTGCAGTCAATTACAGCCTGAAGTGTGGAACGCATAGACATCACCAGACGCTGGGTTTCATCCCTGGTGATGCTCAGTTCCTGCTCGTTCTTCTGGCATTTTCCCTTCAGTTTTGTCTTCAGCAAGTGAAATGCATGCTCAATCGGATTCAGGTCAGGTGACTGACTTGGCCATTGCTTAACATTCCACTTCTTTGCCTTACAAAACTCTTTGGTTGCTTTTGCAGTATGCTTTGGGTCATTGTCCTTCTGCACTGTAAAGTGGCGTCCAATGAGTTTTAAAGCATTTGGCTGAATATGAGCAGATAATATTGCCCGAAACACTTCAGAATTCATCCTGCTGCTTTTCTCAGCAGTCACATCATCAATAAATACAAGACAACAAGCTTAGGATCATGAGCAGTTCCTTTCCTTCTCCATACTCTTCTCTTCCCATCACTCTGGTACAAATTGATCTTGGTCTCATCTGTCCACAGGAATTGTGAAGGCTGTTTTAGATGACGTTTGGCAAACTGTAATCTGGCCTTCCTGTTTTTGAGGCTCACCAATGGTTTACATCTTGTGGTGAACCCTCAGTATTCACTCTGGTGAAGTCTTCTCTTGATTGTTGACTTTGACACACACACACACACACACACACACACACCTACCTCCTGGAGAGTGATCTTGATCTGGCCAACTGTTGTGAAGGGTGTTTTCTTCACCGGGGAACGAATTCTTCGGTCATCCACCACAGCTGCTTTCCGTGGCCTTCCAGCTCTTTTGGTGTTGCAGACCTCACCGTTGCGTTCCTTCTTTTTAAGAATGTTCCAAACAGTTGTTTTGGCCACGCCTAATGTTTTTGCTATCTCTCTGATGGGTTTGTTTTGTTTTTTCAGCCTAATGATGGCTTGCTTCACTGATCGTGACAGCTCTTTGGATCTCATCTTGAGAGTTGACAGCAACAGATTACATATTAACTCTGGACTATTTATCTGCACATTGTAATTGGGATGATGAGGGAATATCACACACCTGGCCATGGAACAGCTAAAAAGGCAATTGCCCCATTAGTTTTGGTCCCTTAACAAGTGGGAGGCACATATGCAAACTGTTGTAATTCCTACACCGTTCACCTGATTTGGATGTAAAGAGCCTCAAATTAAAGCTGACAGTCTGCAGTTATAGCACATTGTGTTTGTTTCATTTCAAATCCATTGTGGTGGTGTATAGAGCCAAAAATGTTAGAATTGTGTCGATGTCCCAATATTTATGGACCTGATTGTACTTCTACAGGCATTCATTCTTTGGGTGAAATATTTACTTTCCACAAGTTTTATAAAAATAAAAATAAAAACATTCAAGTCACTTACAATATAAGAAGAAGTACATGATTTTGAGGATTAAACAAGCTGTTTTTTTCCCAAATTATTTTTTTCCCTATTAATTTAAATATTGTTTTCCACAGAACGGGTTAAGGAAGGGCAATACAGACAGCTCTTATACCAAACATTAAACGAGTCGTTGCAAAACGGGCTTACGATACACTAACTTTATGAAAGAAAAAAAACAAACAGAAAACAACCATCGCTCCTTAACGGATTATCTTCACAACAGAGGTTCTCAGGGCTTTGGCTGAGGAAGTGATGTCAAAGTTGATCTCAGCATGGTATTCCAGCCCCAATATGGCTTTGCTGAAGATAGTGAGGGGAGATGAGAAAGTCACTGGATCATTTTGTATGGGATTGGTTTCAGAGCGACTCCGAAGGTCACCACACCCTCTCTATGAACTTTTAGAATCAGGCAAACAATACTCTAACACGTTAGGCTATGTGTTGTATTGTTTTAGATTTATTTTTTTTAAATGCCCCAATCAATTGGTAAGAGATTAGAATCAGCCATTGTCCCCGCTTGATTGACTCTGAGCAATGTTTAACAGGGAAATAAAATACTGAATACAAACCTCAGTGAACCAAATATTTTGGATAGCCCTGGAATCTAATTAGTGCCTTTCAAGCTTTTATGTTTTAATCTATTTGTATTTTCTATTATCTGTTTATTTAACTTTTTTTTTACACTCATATGTTATGAATCCCAATGAAACATAGTTTTGTTAAGTCCCATACTATTTAGTGAACAATGATATCGCAATTAGATTTTACTAAATGCAATATCCAAATGTGATAACAACTGAGGTTTTTTCAGCAGCATTACCTCAGTTCATCCAGAGTCAAACTGCTGAATCTCCGTCTGACGTTGGTGCTGTGGGTTACTGTAAAATGACGGAAACAAATTAACTACCAAATCACACCGTGGCCACAATGGAATCGTAGATAACAAGTTAAAACTCAAACTTTCGTCAGCTTACCTGTTTCTGCTTGTTTGTTTTCCGCAGGAGAATCATTATAAATTAAAAAGTAACAATCGGTAGATGGATTCCGAGGCTCAGGAAACTTTGAATTTGACGACATTTCCCCTTTTACATGAAAAAATATAAAACAACAGCCAACGAATCTTTAATTTTCATTTCCATGGAAACAGTAGCTAACTGTTAGCAAAAATCCAAAATTATTTCTCAAATATTTCGCCACACGTTTGAGGCAACCGTGTGTGAGTCCAAGCCAAATACTGCGTATGTTTTTGTTGTTGTTTTTTTAATATATAACACTAGTCGAAACTACGCCGAAAAAAATTAAGTTAGTTAGCTTTCTGAGACAGGAAACTGGATGTGCAACATTAGCGCCAGCGACACTTTGAAACAGCGCGTCATTGCGGACGTCATGACGTTTCCATTCCAGGGCTGTACGACGCTCAACGTAGTCAACGAGCAGAGTGCTACAAGCGCTGACTTGTTTATTCAGGGTGTCGCCCTTGGGCTCGGGTCGAGCATCCTCGGGATTTTATTACATTTTCAGCTCATCGCATGAAACGAAATGGAACAATGAGAAAGTGAAGGTTACAGTTCAGAAGCAGAGCTGCCATCCTGCATGTCGGTGCTTCTGGACGAGGTAAAACGATGGGTTTTTTTTTCTCATATGTATAAATATATTTCCGCTAGCTCTCACGCTGGGAAAGCTATCGCTGACGAGTTTATTTCATTTGTGTTTTATTATTTTGAATTACTAAATGATTGTGTTGCTTACCTAAACATATCACTCACTATAGACATTTAGCTAACACAAACATACCATTGACTAGAGTCTGTATTTATCGTGCAGCGTTTCCCTTCATAGGATTTTCTGTGACCCACTTGCGTACAGACATTGATCTGCATAAATTTTTAAGCAGTTATCTTATTATATCTCAATTCTCTAAAATATCAACCCTGTAAATTTGTTTATGACCGCGTAACAATCAGAACATTTTGTTTCCCTGTTGTAAGAACTTACAGTTCTGACATCTGACACCCAGTAGGTGTGGTTTAGGAGACAACTTTTAATTATGCTGCTCTCTTCGGCCCTTTGAGGAATCCCTGCTCTAGGGGTCTTCTTGGATTTTAATGTTAATTGGATTTTTAAATATGCTCTCTTGCAGGATGAGAGACCTTCAGGGCATTGACAGCTTGCTCTTGAAAGAGCTGAAATCATGCTGTGCGAAAGAGTACAACGTTCTCCCCAGGGAAGCAGGCCTCAACTTGATGGAGTCCACATCCCCGGAGGTGACCCGTTTTCTCTTTAGGATTTTAAGTGCAGACAAGATGAGCGCTGTTACCGCAGATTTCATCCAAATAGATAACAGTCGTTTCTTTTCAGATTCACGGTGCAGTGTCTGCAAAGTGCAGAGACAACAAAGTGGAAGAACTGTGGAGCCTGACCAGTTTCTTCGGCTACAGGACTCAAACCTTCGTACATGCCGTCAATTTGCTCGACAGATTTCTGACCATCATGAAGGTAAGAACTTAAAGTCTTAAATGTATGTTTTTAAATTCACAAAATATGCATATCTATTTTCCACTTTCTTAGTTACATCTTAGTATCAAGTTGGACTTCTTCTGCACTTCTGATCCTGCATTAATTTATCTTTTTTAAAGTACATTTTCAAAGAACTTCATGATATCCTTCTGACACACAACTCGTACGTGCTTTCTATGAGCTGGTATGAACTCTCTGTTCCTCTAACATGAGCGTCAGTTGTTCCAAAGAACCTTTGGATATGAAGTGCCTTACTGTTATGCTAAAGCAAAGATCAGATGGACTTGTTTATGGGTTCAATATCATGCCACAGACGATTTGTGCGTGCAAAAAGATTTTGCATGTGAAATTATGTTTTGTAGTTGTATAAAACAAGTCGTGCTTGTAAAAAAAATCTGAACCCGCAGAAACATTTTGTGGCTGTGCAAGAAACCTTTGTCTGCAGAAATATTATTTGCAAACATGTAGATCAGTTTCGTAGTTGTGTTTTTTTTTCTGTGTGTGTGCAAATTAAATGTGTACCCGTAAAACTTTCGCCATACAAAATATCTGTACGAGTGAGACATCTCGGGGTCGTGAGCAACACTGCACCTACGAGCTCACAAAACAGAAACCTACAAGGCAAGGCAAGGCAATTTTATTTGTATAGCACACTTTCAACAGCAGGGTAATTCAAGGTGCTTTACATGATTTGGTGATTTAAAAAAAACACATGGAATATAACATTGGAAATTAAAAGTAAAAGAAACACGCATTACACATGATACACAAATCAAAAAAGCAAGAGAGCGTGAACACATTTCATACATATGACATCAAGCATTTACTCTAAGGCAATTCTAAACAAATGGGTTTTTAATCTCGATTTAAAGCAGTTCAGAGTTTCAGCAGCTCTACACTCGTCAGGAAGTCTGTTCCAGATAAGGGGAGCATAGAAACTGAAAGCTGCTTCTCCATGTTTAGTTTTGAGTCTAGGGATGTTTAGTAGGCTAGAGTTGGAGGACCTGAGTGGTCTTGGTGGTTGGTACCGTGACAACAGTTCTTCAACATATTTTGGTGCTAAGCCATGTAATGATTTTTAACTAGTAGGAGTATTTTGAAGTCTATTCTCTGAGCTACAGGGAGCCAGTGAGCCAGTGTAAGGACTTTAGAACTGGGGTGATGTGCTCTACTTTCCTGGTTCTAGTGAGGACGCGAGCGGCAGCGTTCTGGATCAGCTGCAGCTGTCTGATTGACTTTTTAGGCAGACCTGTGAAGATGCTGTTGCAGTAATAAATCCGACTAAAGATAAACGCATGGATTAGTTTTTCTAGGTCCTGTTGCGACATCAGTCCTTTAATCCTAGAAATGTTCTTCAGGTGATAGAAGGCTGACCTTGTTATTGCCTTTATGTGACCCTGGAGGTTCAGGTCTGAGTCCATTACTACACCTAGATTTCGAGCCCGATCAGTAGTTTCTAGCTGTATTAACTGAAGCTGTGTGCTGACTCTTGATCGTTCCTCCTTGGGTCCAAAAATAATTACTTCAGTTTTGTTTCTATTCAGCTGGAGAAAGTCATGGCCCATCCATCCATTTATTTGGTCATTGCATTGATTTAGGGTTTGAATGGGTTCAGAGTCACCTGGTGACATTGTAATGTAAAGGTGAGTGTTATCCGCGTAGTTATGGTAGCTAATGTTATTGGTTTCTATAATCTTTCCTAGTGGGAGCATGTAGATATTAAATAAGAGGGCCCCAGGATGGAGCCCTGGTTTAATGTTCTGGTTTAATTCATGGAATTCAGACATTTTCTCTACATTGTTGTTGATTGGGGATGGCACTGGTTGTGGGTTCGATATTGAGGTACAGATTGACCGTCTAATTGTTAGAATCTTTTCAGTGAAAAACCTGGCAAATTCATTGCAGGCCCTGGTAGAGTTTAGTTCAGGGGCTACTGTCACTAAAGGATTAGTTAGTCTTTCCACTTTTGCAAATAGAGTCCGTGCATTATTAATGTTTCTATTGATGATTTCAGAAAAGAACGATTCCCTAGCATCTTTTATGGTTAGTTGATATCTATTCAGTCTCTCTTTGTAGATCTCACAGTGAACCTGGAGTCGAGTTTTCCGCCATTTTCTCTCGGCTCGTCGACACTCTCTTTTCACTACGTACCAGTGGATTACTTGTCCACGGAGACTTCTTTCTACCTGAGACTGCTTTCACTTTAGTTGGAGCAATGGAATCCATGATGTCTGAGATTTTCGCAAGGAAATAATCTATCAGCTTATTTACTGAGTTTGAGTTGGGAGATGAGGGGGATGTGGTGCAAAGGTAAATACGTTTAAAGGTTTCTACTGAACTGTCCCCTGGAAAACCCTTTTTTATAGTGGTCTTACTGTGGCTGGATAATTTAGCAGAGATGGTACTTTCAAAGTAAATACAGAAATGGTCAGATAATGGAATATGAATTACCGAGATGTTGAAAATATTTAAACCTTTGCTGATAATTAAGTCTAGAGTGTGTCCTTTATTGTGTGTTGGTGTTGGTATATATATATATGTATGTGTATGTATGTATGTATATATGTACACTACCGTTCAAAAGTTTGGGGTCACCCAAACAATTTTGTGTTTTCCATGAAAAGTCACACTTATTCACCACCATACGTTGTGAAATGAATAGAAAATAGAGTCAAGACATTGACAAGGTTAGAAATAATGATTTGTATTTGAAAAAAGATTTTTTTTACATCAAACTTTGCTTTCGTCAAAGAATCCTCCATTTGCAGCAATTACAGCATTGCAGACCTTTGGCATTCTAGCTGTTAATTTGTTGAGGTAATCTGGAGAAATTGCACCCCACGCTTCTAGAAGCAGCTCCCACAATTTGGATTGGTTGGATGGGCACTTCTTGCGTACCATATGGTCAAGCTGCTCCCACAACAGCTCAATGGGGTTCAAATCTGGTGACTGCGCTGGCCACTCCATTACCGATAGAATACCAGCTGCCTGCTTCTTCTCTAAATAGTTCTTGCACAATTTGGAGGTGTGTTTTGGGTCATTGTCCTGTTGTAGGATGAAATTGGCTCCAATCAAGCGCTGTCCACTGGGTATGGCATGGCGTTGCAAAATGGAGTGATAGCCTTCCTTATTCAGAATCCCTTTTACCCTGTACAAATCTCCCACCTTACCAGCACCAAAGCAACCCCAGACCATCACATTACCTCCACCATGCTTAACAGATGGCGTCAGGCATTCTTCCAGCATCTTTTCAGTTGTTCTGCGTCTCACAAACGTTCTTCTTTGTGATCCAAACACCTCAAACTTGGATTCATCCATCCACAACACTTTTTTCCAGTCTTCCTCTGTCCAATGTCTGTGTTCTTTTGCTCATCTTAATCTTTTTCTTTTATTGGCCAGTCTCAGATATGGCTTTTTCTTTGCCACTCTGCCCTGAAGCCCAGAATCCCGCAGCCGCCTCTTCACTGTAGATGTTGACACTGGTGTTTGCGGGTAATATTTAATGAAGATGCCAGTTGGGAACTGTGAGGCGTCTGTTTCTCAAACTAGAGACTCTAATGTACTTATCTTCTTGCTCAGTTGTGCAACGCGGGCTCCCACTTCTTTTTCTACTCTGGTTAGAGCCTGTTTGTGCTGTCCTCTGAAGGGAGTAGTACACACCGTTGTAGGAAATCTTGAATTTCTTAGCAATTTCTCGCATGGAATAGCCTTCATTTCTAAGAACAAGAATAGACTGTCGAGTTTCAGATGAAAGTTCTCTTTTTCTGGCCATTTTGAGCGTTTAATTGACCCCACAAATGTGATGCTCCAGAAACTCAATCTGCTCAAAGGAAGGTCAGTTTTGTAGCTTCTGTACCGAGCTAAACTGTTTTCAGATGTGTGAACATGATTGCACAAGGGTTTTCTAATCATCAATTAGCCTTCTGAGCCAATGAGCAAACACATTGTACCATTAGAACACTGGAGTGATAGTTGCTGGAAATGGGCCTCTATACACCTATGTAGATATTGCACCAAAAACCAGACATTTGCAGCTAGAATAGTCATTTACCACATTAGCAATGTATAGAGTGTATTTCTTTAAAGTTGAGACTAGTTTAAAGTTATCTTCATTGAAAAGTACAGTGCTTTTCTTTCAAAAATAAGGACATTTCAATGTGACCCCAAACTTTTGAACGGTAGTGTATATATATATATGTATGTGTATGTATATGTATGTGTATGTATATATGTATATATATATATATATATATAATATACGCACAAATCGTCTGTGGCATGATATTGAACCCATACTTGTTGACATCAGGGCTGCACAGTGTTAGGAAAACATGATGTAGTGCACTGATCAGGCTTTTCTTGGCCAGGGCCAATTTCTAGTTTTCTTGGATATCTGCTTGTGCCAAAATGAATGTTCTGGAGAAACTTTGATCTTAGTTGTACTTTCAAATCCAACTGAAAATGATTTTAACCTTTAATACATTATCGGATTTGTTCCCAACCCTAATCTAATTTATATTAAGGCAATAAATATTAAATGCATCAGCGTATATGATGTTGGTTGATACATTTATAGACTAAAAACGACGAAGGCTCTTAGTTTTAATGTGTTTAAGAAATAGGAATAAAAAGTTTAGTTTATTTTTACCTTTTGACCTGTTTATTACAGATCAGAACTGTTCGGGGTAAAATTGGATAATTTTGATCTCTGAATGGTTGATTTATGTATCTCTGCTCTCCACAAAACTCTCTACAAAACCTCCATCCCTACACTGGCTAGGAGCTGTTACTTTAGGGAATTAAAATCCAAAACATGTTTACTTGGTATTTCTATCAGCTCCTTCGTAATGGAGATTATATATTTACTCAGGTTCAGCTTGAAAACAGGAATTTTGATAGTTGGTTAGAACCTATCATCAGTAACTATTATGGAGCATACTTTATCCTGTAAGGTAATGTTAAACTTTAAAAACGTAGATGTCAAAGCATTAAGCTCCTATCAGGAAACTGAAAAAGACCCAATTTAGCTGACAAAGTTATTTTTAACTTGTTTAAGTTATTAAGTTTAAGTAAGGTGTGGATATTTTACTTTATTTATCGTTAAATTTTAATCTATCTTACTGAAACTTGCAGAAACCCTCCTTCTAATTTCAGAATGAATGAATGAAAAAGGCTGTAAAGATGTTGGAAAATTGAGATCTGTTGTCTGTAAAGGTGCTACCCAAACATGTGCCCTGCATCGGAGTCTGCTGTCTGCACATCGCTGCCAAAATGGTCGAGGAGGAGAGCAATGTCTCACCCACTCATGAACTCATTCGCATCAGCCAAAGCAGGTTCACTGTGTCCGACCTCAGCCGCATGGAGAAGATAATTTCAGAGAAACTCAGCGTGGATCCCAAGGTGGTGACGGCCCTGACCTTCCTTCAACTCTACCACTCGGCCGTCGCCTCCCTGTTTGCTGAAAGGTAAGCGGACTTTTCTTTCTGCTTCTTGTTGTGGTTGTTTTCTTTTTTTTTTTCTTGTGACTGCTCTAGTTTCCATGGAGCAGGTCAAACAGATTCTTCTTTATGAGGTCTGTAACTAGCGGATCACAGTGGGGTTCCCTTTATATTTTAAGGGAGGAGATCCCAAGCATTGGGAGGCTGGAAGTGCAGCTAAAAGCCTGCTTATGCCGGCTTGTTTTCTCTAAAGCAAAAGTAAGGATTGTTCCAGGTGACAATTTGTCAGCATAGCGGCTTTTGCTGTGAATCTTTGCAATGTTTTTTGTTTTTTTTTGCCTATTTTTTGCAGCCGTCAGTGCTGGCGCTGTCCCTCATCGCTCAGGAGTTTGAAGCCCTCCAGTCAGCCACATTGTTGAAGATTATCCAGCAATTCCAAAAGCATCTAAAGGTATTTAGTCAGATTATATAATCCCCTTCACACAGAAAGCATTTGTGTCACTTCTTGGGTCAAAAACTTTAGGTTAGACTAGACCAGTGCCGTGGGTCTAACTTATAAATTAATTTGTCTTGTGTTTTTTTGAAAGTGAGCTAAAACACAAGTTGTACAATTTACGATGATGGAGTTGTTTTGTGACCCCCAGCACCCAGAGGAGGTGGAAAATAAAGAACCCTTTGAGTTCTTGGTGATGTCTTGTTTTTTTTTGTTTTTTTGTTTGGCAGCAGTCTCTCAGTCGCTTCCTGTTTATCATTTTTGCAGATCTGTGACACAGAGCTGCTCCACTGGAAGGAACTCGTGACCAAATGCATGATCGAATATCGCTCTAGCGAATGCAGCAAACCAGACAACAAGAAGCTTGTTTGGATCGTGTCCCGGAGAACGGCACAGAGTCTGCAGACCTGTCACTTCAGTGTTCCCGGTCTGCCGACTATTCCTGAGATGAGCTGGGATGATAGCGAGAGGTTAATAGTCCAGATTTTTTTAAATTTTCTTTTAATATTATTTAAATAAATACATGTGACGTTTCTGTGATATGTAAGTCTGAAGTGCAAAATTGGGACTTGGCAAAGGCATGTGACATTTTTACAGTTTGATAACATTCTACGACATTAATCCAGTATTAACATAAACATTTGAAACATAAAAGGTATGGCAATATACAGTATTTTTTTAAACAGAAAAAACAAAATGTATTCCTGTTGCTGATGAAATAATCTAAGATATTATTAGTTATGATATAGTTATCTAAAAACTGAATTATAACTCGTGCTGTCAAGAGATTAAAAATAACTTTTAAATTAATTAATTATGATCTGTAACTAATAAATCTCTTTTTTAATCGCACCTCATAATTGCTGAGTAAAGCCCTCATCTTGAGGTATTTTCATTTAAATTTGTTACATTATTGTGGCAGAACAAATATATAACAAGAAAGTGCCTTTTTTGAAGTCATTTACTGTTTTAACAGACTTTAATAGATGCAGTCGCAGTTATTTACATTTCTGTCTTTGAGACTAGTCCCAATGCTGACTGCATGCGTGATCCATTAGCAGTCTGGACTCAGTGGGCTAAATATCTACTCTGAGTGAGTCCAGCTGGACCTGGAAGGGTGACATGCTGCCTGTTGTGAGCGCTCTGAGACGGAGAGCAGTCCACTGCACCACCGCTGCTCAGTGAGAAAAACAAGGATACCTGCTTCACCCAAAAGTCTCCAATAACCTCAGAAAGAGTCGCTAGATCTGTCGCTTGACACATTTTTTGAAGAAGAATCGCTACAGGGGTCCAAAAAAATCACTAAATATAGCGACAAAGTCACTAAGTTGGCAACACTGTCTGCAACTCACCACTCCCCTTGCCCCTCCCCTCTAAAACGTAAGCGTCAGCTCATGATAAGCAGGCCTAATGACAGCCAAGCGATGTCCACTTCAGGGTTTGGTTAACTCCCAACTCAAGCACAAGAAGCCCAAAGCTTAAAAACGGATTTTATTTGCATGCAGAAACCGTACAATTAAAGATTAAAAATTAGATTAACGCGATTCAAAAACATAGCGTCTTAAATATGGCTGTAATTAATTAATCGCAATTAACTTGATAATTTGACACCCCTAATTATAACCTAAGTGTGATGGTAGCTTTCCCCTCCCTGGGCTGCCACCTTATCGTGGTGGAGGGGTTTGAGTGTCCCAATGATCCTAGGAGTTATGTTGTCGGGGGCTTTTGCTCCTGGTAGGGTCACCCATGGCAATTTGGTTCTAGGTGAGGGATCAGACAAAGTGCAGCCCAAAAGACCCATATGATGAAAACGACAGATGGACTCAGTGTTCCCTCGCCCGGACGCGGGTCACCGGGGCCCCCCTCTGGAGCCAGGCCTGGAGGTGGGGCACGTTGGCGAGCGCCTGGTGGCCGGGCCTTTACCCATGGGGCCCGGTCGGGCTTAGCCCGAAGAGGTAACATGGGCCCCCCTTCCCATGAGCTCACCACCTGTGGGAGGGGCCATAGGGGTCGGGTGCTGTGCAGGATGGGCGGCGGCCAAAGGCGGGGACCTTGGCGGTCCGATCCTCGGCTGCAGAAGCTGGCTCTCGGGACGTGGAACGTCACCTCTCTGGTGGGTAAGGAGCCGGAGCTGGTGTGCGAGGTTGAGAGGTTCCGACTGGACATCGTCGGACTCACCTCGGTGCACGGCTCTGGCTCTGGAACCCGTCTCCTCGAGAGGGGTTGGACTCTCTTCCACTCTGGGGTTGCCCCCGCTGAGAGGCGCCGAGCTGGGGTGGGCATACTTGTTGCCCCCCATCTCGGCGCCTGTACGTTGGGGTTTACCCCGGTGAACGAGAGGGTAGCCTCCCTCCGCCTTCGGGTGGGGGGACGGGTCCTGACTGTTGTTTGTGCTTACGCGCCAAACAGCAGATTAGATTACCCACCCTTCTTGGAGTCTTTGTAGGGGGTGCTGGAGAGTGCTCCTCCTGGGGACTCCCTTGTTCTGCTGGGGGACTTCAACGCTCACGTGGGCAATGACAGTGAGACCTGGAGGGGTGTGGTTGGGCGGAATGGCCCCCCCGATCTAAACCCGAGTGGTGTCTTGTTATTGGACTTCTGTGCTCGTCATGGATTGTCCATAACGAACACCTTGTTCAAGCATAAAGGTGTCCATATGTGCACTTGGCACCAGGACACCTTAGGCCGCAGCTCAATGATCGACTTGGTTGTCGTCTCATCTGATCTGCGGCCGCATGTTTTGGACACTCGGGTGAAGAGAGGGGCAGAGCTGTCCACTGACCACTACCTGGTGGTGAGTCGGCTCCGATGGTGGGGGAGGACGCCGGACAGACCTGGAAGGCCCAAACGTGTTGTGAGGGTCTGCTGGGAACGTCTGGCAGAGTCTCCTGTCAGAAGGAGCTTTAACTCACACCTCCGGCAGAACTTTGAACACATCCCGGGGGAGGCGGGGGACATCGAGTCCGAGTGGACCATGTTCCGCGCCTCCATTGCCGAGGCGGCTGACCGAAGCTGTGGCCGCAAGGTGGTCGGTGCCTGTCGCGGCGGCAACCCCCGAACCCGCTGGTGGACACCGGCGGTAAGGGATGCTGTCAGGCTGAAGAAGGAGTCCTACCGGGTCTTTTTGGCTTGTGGGACCCCTGAAGCAGCTGATAGGTACCGACAGGCCAAGCGGGATGCGGCTCGGATGGTTGCTGAGGCAAAAACTTGGGCGTGGGAGGAGTTTGGAGAGACCATGGAAAACGACTTCCGTACGGCTTCGAAGCGATTCTGGTCCACCATCCGGCGTCTCAGGGGGGGAAAGCGGTCTGCCACCAACACTGTTTACAGTGGGGATGGTGTGCTGCTGACCTCGACGCGGGACGTTTTGGGTCGGTGGATGGAATACTTCGAAGACCTCCTCAATCCCACCAGCATGCCTTCCAATCTGGAAGCAGGGTTTGGGGACTTGGGGTCGGGCTCTCCAATCTCTGGTGTTGAGGTCACCGAGGTCGTTAAAAAGCTCCTCGGTGGCAAGGCTCCGGGGGTGGATGAGATTCGACCGGAGTTCCTCAAGGCTCTGGATGTTGTGGGGCTGTGTTGGTTAACGCGGCTCTGCAATATTGCGTGGACATCGGGGGCAGTTCCCTTGGATTGGCAGACCGGGGTGGTGGTCCCCCTGTTTAAAAAGGGGGACCACAGGGTGTGTTCCAACTACAGGGGGATCACACTTCTGAGCCTCCCTGGTAAGGTCTATTCAGGGGTTCTGGAGAGGAGGGTCCGACGGATAGTCGAACCTCGGATCCAGGAGGAACAATGCGGTTTTCGTCCTGGCCGTGGAACACTGGACCAGCTCTACACCCTCAGCAGGGTCCTGGAGGGTGCGTGGGAGTTCGCCCAACCGGTCTACATGTGTTTTGTGGACTTGGAGAAGGCGTTCGACCGTGTCCCTCGGGGGGCCCTGTGGGGGGTGCTCCGGGAGTATGGGGTACCGGGCCCCTTGATACGGGCTGTTAGGTCCCTGTACGACCGGTGCCAGAGTTTGGTTCGCATTGCCGGCAGTAAGTCGGGCTTGCTTCCAGTGAGAGTTGGACTCCGCCAAGGTTGCCCTTTGTCACCGATCCTGTTCCTAACTTTTATGGACAGGATCTCTAGGCGCAGCCAAGGCGTTGAGGGGATCCGTTTTGGTGGCCTCAGGATCGGGTCTCTGCTTTTTGCAGATGACGTGGTCCTGTTGGCTTCATCGGAGCGTGATCTACAGCTTTCGCTGGAGCTGTTCGCAGCCGAGTGTGAAGCGGCTGGGAGGAGAATCAGCACCTCCAAATCCGAGGCCATGGTCTTGAGCCGGAAAAGGGTGGGGTGCCTCCTCCGGGTCGGGGATGGGGTCCTTCCCCAAGTGGAGGAGTTTAAGTATCTGGGGGTCTTGTTCACGAGTGAGGGAAAAATGGAGCGGGAGATTGATAGACGGATTGGTGGGGAATCTGCAGTTATGCGGGCGCTCTACCGGTCTGTCGTGGTGAAGAGAGAGCTGAGCCAAAAGGCGAAGCTCTCGATTTACCGGTCGATCTACGTTCCTACCCTCATCTATGGTCACAAACTCTGGGTGGTGACCGAAAGAACGAATCACGGATACAAGCGGCTGAAATGAGTTTCCTCCGCAGAGTGTCTGGGCTCTCCCTTAGAGATAGGGTGAGAAGCTCAGTCATCCGGGGGGGGCTCAGAGTAGAGCCGCTGCTTCTCCACATCGAGAGGAGTCAGTTGAGGTGGCTCGGGCATCTGGTCAGGATGCCTCCTGGACGCCTCCCTGGTGAGGTGTTTCAGGCACGTCTCACCGGGAGGAGGCCCAGGGGAAGGCCCAGGACACGCTGGAGGGACTATGTTTCTCGGCTGGCCTGGGAGCGCCTTGGGGTTCCTCCCGAGGAGCTGGAACAAGTGGCTGGGGAGAGGGAAGTCTGGGTCTCTTTGCTTAGGCTGCTGCCCCCGCGACCCGACCCCGGATAAGCGGAAGAAAATGGATGGATGGATGGATGACACCCCTAATTATAACCTAAGTGTGATGGTAGCTTTCAATTGCTTAATGCACAGTGTATTATACCCTTTTCCACTTTATAGAGTATTAAAAAAAAACTGATCTTAGATGTGCAATTAGTCAAGCTATTTGCTAAGATGCAGCCTTCAGTCAGCTGCTTTAGTCATGCCACTCATCTTCCCAACTGAAGTTTTAAAACAGAGTGATCTTGATAAAGAGTGGAGAGTGTCTCTTCTTCGGTTTTCCCACCATGACTGTCTGGGTATTTCCCAACCTGGAATATTTCCAAACAACAGAGAGTTTCTTAGTTGACTGGCAGCGTGCAGCAACAGGTAGGGATGGGGCAGAGCGGCACTATTGGTTACTCCGGCACTTTCTCATCTTGTTAAAATGACTTTAAACTATAAGGTCTGTATGACTGAAAAGCTTTTTAAAAGCTCTATATTCCTTCATTTTCCTTGGAACTCATGATTTTGGTTTGGATGGATTTACGTACTTTGATCCATGGCCAGCGTGTTATTCCTTCTGTTCCAGTCAGATTTCTGGGTCGTCGTTTTCTCCTTTTGTTTGTGCTGGTTCCTACTTAGACTAATTCTAAAGAAATAAAAGCACCTTTTGGTGAGAGCCAATGATTTTTCAAGTCCTATTTTGACTGCCTGATTTAGTTCTCACACAGATGTGATTGGTCAGTATTCACAGATAATTCTTCATAACCAAAACTCCTACATGACTACAGTCTCCGCTGTAAATACAGCAGTAATTATTATTTAAAGCATTGTTGTTTTTAGTCATCACTTATGTACGTTATCCAACCATATATCCATTGCTAATTTTTCAAGCATGGATCTTTATGGGAGGCATTTGAGAATTAAAAAAAGTTTAGAGTTCATTGCTTATTCTATTATCTAAAACCTGAAAATCAGAATTTCTGAAAACAATTCAACGATTTATATGTAGATGGCTTTTAGATGGATTTAAAAAATGGATATTCTGCAGGAGCATTGGTAGAATCTAAGGTTTAACAGTACACTGTACTTTAAACTAGCTTTTGTTTTTCTTAACTTTCTGCCCTTGAAATATGTTCATCAGAGATAAATACAGCCCACACTGAGGTGAAAATCAAAGCACAATCAACACTAATCCCGCCTGGTTACCATACATTATCAGAAG
This sequence comes from Valencia hispanica, assembly GCA_963556495.2. NCBI lineage: Eukaryota > Metazoa > Chordata > Actinopteri > Cyprinodontiformes > Valenciidae > Valencia > Valencia hispanica. The sequence goes on from OY747704.1 coordinate 46,935,106, forward strand.
TAATAGTATTGGTTGTTGGTTGTAGAAAGGTCAAGAGTCTTAATATTTCCTTTGTGTCCAACAGCGAGGACTGCTCTGAGGACCTCAGCAGCGGGGAGGACAGTCCGTACGGCTCTTTGGGAAGTGATGGCGATGGAGCCTTCTTCGCCTCCTTGTGCCACCACTGTGCAGAGGGCTGACCAATGTGAAACTATCTACAGAAATCTACTTTGTCTTTCAATTTTATACTATTCCAGAGCAGACTTTTGTGTTAATGTGCATGTTTTGGATCTTAAAAGGAGAAATTGTTCTCCTGGTGTCACCGCTACTACACCCTGCCCCAACCCGTCCATGCACCAAAACCTGCAGCTACTTTGTAAATTCACAACAAAACAAAACAGTTTTTTTTTTTCTGCAGAAACAGAAACAGACCCAACGTCAGGACGGCTATGTATACTGTTATGGGGCCGAAACATCTGCAGGCAAAAGAAAATCCAATTAAATATATCAGAATACATCCAACTAGATATTTGAAAAATCATTAGCTCACACCTGTTGTCAGCCCTACTTTTCGATTGAATATATAAAATATAGGGATAGAGTTAGGTGGTATATGGGGACTCATCCTATGTGTGTGTATGTAAAATGTCAAGGTTGTTTATGATTAAGTGCCTGTGTTACATCAGCTTGCTGTCTGCTTCTGTAGTAAATATGCGACATATCATAGAAATACAATCTAGAAAATTGTAATGCTTTTGGCAGCTTGATAATAACAAATCTTTTAAAGTGTTCTTAGTGTTTTTGTACAATTGTGACAAAGTTCGGGAGAAATAGTGAAGCACAAAGGACACGAGGATGCCTGTTAAGTTGCACAATCAGTGTTGAATACCAGCCAACGTCCTCAGACATCCTTAGTAGCTGTTTTTTTAAAATACTCTGTTTCATTTTAAAAACATAGTGTTCTGTATATACATGCGTATGTTTGCTCACATTGTTCCAATATGTCATTGTAATATTAATATTACTAAACTGTAAATGCATGATGGATTTAAATGTGAATATGCTCGTTGTTCATGTTAACCAAGATAAGCTCAAGTCAAAGACAAAATGTAAAAAAAAAAATTAAATAGCATGCAAAAGAGATTTATAAAAACCTTGTTTTGTGACGTCGCATACCAGCTATTGTATTTATATTTTATGTGGAATACAGAGAGAGGATGCAAATAACCCTTATAAATAAAAACATATATTTTTAACTATTTGTTTGACATCAGTTGCTTTTATTTAGAAATGCATTTTACAGAAATGTGAAACGGTGGATTAGATTAGCAATGGACAGTGATGAAATCCTCAAGTGTTAATGTTCTTCAATCTCAATCAGTAAATAATGCCACAGCATAGTTATAATTTCTAACTTACCTTTAATGTTGGTCAGAGTTACGAGGAACCTCTAGTTAGTAACCTGCGGTTTTCCGTTTACGTCCTGTATAAATAGGGCATGACACAGAGGACCGATTCTTTTAGCCACTCTTCAAAATATGAGACAATAATAAGACAGCTCATGGTGACAAGAAAAAAAATCTACTCTATTCCAAAACTTAAAATCTACAAGCAGAGCAATAATCAGACCATTTAAAACCATTTGAATTGGGATGAACAATGACCCAAATTTATTTTGTCACCACACACATTGAGGAGGTTGCATAAAGCTTCCCCCAAAGCTCAGAGTTGAATGTTGCATTTTGGGCTCAAAATGTTTAGATATTGATGGAACTGGAACTGTGTGCTTAAGTCAGAAGAAAGTGGCTGAGCTTTTCAGCGACTGACAAAGTTAGTTTAGTGTGAAACAATGCTAAATATGTGGGAAAGCACCTGCACCACTAAGTATGGTGGAGGATCTGTAATGCTGTGGGTCTGTTTTTCCTCTCAAATGCCTTGGAAACCTTAGAGGACACGTTTTCGCTCTCTCTTTGAAAAACAAGACGAAACTAAATTCTGGTAACGAAGCGAAATAGTTTAAAAAGGAAAAAAAAAAATTTTTTTGTACCTAACCTAAAGAGAATTGGTGATTCAACTTAAATAAATTGCGTTAATTGGTCACATTTAATTGAATTAAATTAAAGCAATTTATTTAAGTTGGAGCTGCATCCTCTTTTTTTCAGTGTGACAACGTTTAGTTTGATGTTATAGGTATAAAGGTAAATGCTATATGTGGTTTTTAACTGTGTGTTTCAGCTATAAATAGCAGACCACGACATCTGTGGATGCTTTTCTATGATGCTTCCTATTTTAAAAGCTTCCTTTCTCCATATATTTTGGCCCCTCTCGGTCTATTAGCAGACAAGCATGCCCTTTGTGGTGCAGAGAAGCCTGCATCAGTGTGAGTGTTTGTAGGAGGAGGGGGAGGAGGAGGAGCTGCTGCTGCTGCCGGTGCTGTGAGGACTGGGCTTGTCGTGCAGCTGACTGGATGTTGACGCGCATCCCCCACCATCAGTCTCATGGTTTTATCGCCCGCATCCCGAGGAGCGAGCAGCGGAGAGGACTGAGAGCGCACCGGGCCGCGGCATCTCCGCCATGCGCCCGTTGACCGCCGACCATCCATCTTCTGCTATACGCGATCACGCCCCGTCGACGCGCCCCGGTTCGCCAGCTCCACAGCCCCAACCACGGCAACATAAGGCCGACGCTGCGGCTCCATATTAGGAATGACAAGGCTCCCAAGATGGTCCGCATCGCCAAGGCCCTGGGTTTGATCATCCTGAGCGTCGTTGTGCTCATCCTGTCGCTCATCAGCTACGTGTCTCTGAGAAAAGACAGCCTCTTCAGCTCCAACAAATATTTCCCCGGAGGCCCGAGAATTATGTTTCATGCAGGCTTTCGGTGAGTGAGAATTTTAAGCTGCCTTTTGAGGGTTAATGACATGCAGACCATGGCTGGTGTGAATGTAAACAGAGGAGTGTGTGTGGCCTATTTGTGGGTACCTGAATCTCATCACATTCTCATAATAAACCTTGGTTAAACGGTGAGCTGTCCAGAGTGCTGATATTTGGGCTATGTACTTCAAAAAACAAACAAACAACAACATACAAAACAAAAAGAAGAACCCAATTTAGGATATCAGAATCTTCGCTGCAAAGACATGCCGGTCATCATAATGTAGTTTCTATATTGTGGATGACTATAATCCTTACTTTTAACTGCTGCCTGCAACACAAACGTGTACAAATCTTAATTCAGCAATCATCGGACACCAGTTTCCACCTCAATTTAGGAGTGTGCATTTTTCGTGAGTGGTTTTACAGTTCAAAGAGCATAATCATCGTTTTTTTGTTTTTTGTTCCAGGAACAAAATTATACATAATGTTTTAAGGTGGTTTTCAGAAAGATTTCATTAGAGATAACAGAAGCATTTTAGGCTTAAAACTTTGCAGAAAGAAAAGAAAGGTTTTAAACGACCACCCTTTTTTTTGGGATCATTTTCCTTAGACATAAAATTTAGGTTTCCTTATTTGTGATGTTTGTATGCTTTTTGGGTATCCATAAAGGGATAAATGTTTTTTTGGGGGGGCATAAACTATTCTGGATGTGCTTTTTGGTTGGTTTTTCTTTTATCCCTCGATTTATTGACTCGTTTTGTTGCTGATTGTTGTTTTACTTTGACCGGATGGAGAGCTTTCGTTTTAGTTAATTACCTCTTTCATTCAGGATTAGTCATTTTTCCTATTGGCCTGTGTATCGGCAAGGCTATAAATTTTATGTGTGCTGACAACAGCCTGAGGTAAAATACGCCCAACCACTCTACCTACAATAAAGCCAGAGGATTGATCCACATGGGTTCTGGATCCCCATACATTTCACAGTTCTATGTTGGACACTGGCTGCTTTTTTATCCATTTACACCACCAACCTTTGAACCTTATGTTTTTTTAAGACATTTGGTTAGCAAGAGATGATAATCATGTTGTTAATCACGATGTTAATCATAAGCCTATGCATAATAGAAAACTCAGCCAAGAACCAGTTTGTATATCTTTGCTTTGTGCACACCAATGACAAAATATTGGTCTGTCAAAAATCAAAGATCTTCGTTCATCAACTCTTCTAGAAACTCAGTGGAACTACACATCTGCCTGACACCAAAATGCTCTGTTCAGTATGAAATACAGTTTATTTTGTCACATTACAAGTGTATCACAGTGTGAATGTAAAGTGGAAGGACAATGATACATGGCTTTCCATGTATTCTGCATCTGAACAGCAGTTCAGCTGGTCTGATTTCATAACATCCATCCATTGTCACTACCCGCTTGTCCTCGCAGGGTCACAGAGGGGCTGGTACCTATCTCTAGTGGACACACAGGACAAACAACCATGCAAACACACACATATGTCTAAGGGCAAGTTAGAGAAACCAATTAACCTAACAGTCGTGTTTTTGGACTTTGAACCCTGAGGAAATCTTTGCATGTACGGAGAGAACATTCAAACTTCATGCAGGCTGGGATTCAAATCCATGATCTTCTCGCATCAAGGCAACAGTCTTCCCAACTGCAGCCCCCATAATAACATAGTGGAGGAAGTAGAAACAAGAACCTTTAAAGGGGTCCTAGAATTCAAAACCACATTTACCTTGCTGTTGTTTAAATTAGGCAGTTTAGGGTGTCAAATGTACCATACCAAAAAGTCTGTGCCGTCTCCAACCTGTTTTCCTATGCAAATTCGTGAGTTTGTATGTGGCCGAGAGATACGGCCCAGTTTTCATAATAGCCGTATACACGCCCCCTTAAATTTACATGTCCCTGCCCACTTCAACGTTGGCAGTATGTAACTGTATGCAACCCTTTATGGGGTTGTATCTGACCATTTCTCAGAGCTCCTGGAACATTTTCTGCCCCAACAAAGTTTCATATGCTATATAGAGGCTCAAAGAACAATTCACAAACCCCTTCAAAAGCAGACACTACATTTCCTTTTTCTGTTGTTTTCAGGTCTCAGTTTGCCATGAATTTCTTGGACCCTTCCTTCATCCCACTGACAAATGCCTTGAATGAAGAGCTTCAAGGAAAACCATACAAATGGAAGTTCAACAGGACAGCATTTTACCAGCAGAGGTAAGGTTTTAGCTCTAGTAGAGCTTTAAAAAAAAGATATCCTCTGTATACAGTCAAAACTAAATACAGTATTTACACACACTATAAAAAGACAGCCATTTTTCGCTGATGATAAATCAGACTAAATTTCTCATGTTTTAGGTCAGTTATTGTTTGCAAAATTATTTATAAATTAAATGAAAAGTTAAGGTAAAAAGTAGTAATCAAAAAAATTACTCAAGTAAGAGTAAAAACATATTTGGTAAAAACGTTATTCAAGTGTTGAGTACTTATTTTGAGATCATAATATATGATTTATTACTTAAAATTATGTAACTGGGCAAAAATATAAAGTTATGTTAAAATTCTAATAACTAAATTAAATAGAAATACATGACAAATTTGAGTAGAAAAAAAGCTTTTCCACATCAATTTTCTTCTAAAGTAAAACTAATGAAACCAATATTTACAGTGGGTAATGTATGCATGTCCTTCAAATGGCATAACAGGCTCAACAGATAACAGATAACCTTAAATTGATGAAGCTTGTGTACAAAGAAGAGGCCTCACTTCAACATAAACTGTGAGTCTAATGTGTTTTTGGTTAAAACAAGCATTCAGTTTTATTTTGTCAAGTTACTCACAGTGTAACTGCACAGTAGAGCAGCGAGAAAATCTATTCAAGTAAGAGTAGCTACGCTTCATAAAAATATTACTCAAGTAAAAGTAAAAAGTACGGTCTAGCAAAACTACTCCTAAAAATACATATTTTTCAAAAAGTTACTCAAGTAAACTAGTTACTACCACTACCCACCTCCGGCTTTCTTCAATTTTACTGCTTTGCATACACAACATAAAATCCTTAATCCAAGTTTGCAAATGGACTCAGGGACAAAACCTTATTTTTTCAAGAGGTTTACTGTGGTCTGATGACACAGAAATTTAACTTTTTGGCCATAATGACCATCATTACATCTGGGAGAAAAAGGTGGATGCTTAAAGCTGATCCAGAACGCTGCTGCTCGTGTTCCTCACTAGAACCAGGAAAGTAGAGCACATCACCCCAGTTCTAAAGTCCTTACACTGGCTCCCTGTAGCTCAGAGAATAGACTTCAAAATATGTTTACTAGTTTATAAATCATTGAATGGCTTGGCACCAAAGTATGTTGAAGATCTACTGTTACTATACCGACCCCCCCAGACTACTCAAGTCCTCTAATTCCAGTCTACTCGACATCCCAGAACCAAACATGGAGAAGCAGCTTTCAGTTTCTATGCTCCTCTAATCTGGAACAAACTTCCAGATAACTGCAAAGCTGCTGAAACACTGAGTTCTTTTAAATCACAACTAAAAACGTATTTGTTTAGAGCTGCCTTTGAGTAATGTTTTCATGTACCATATGGTCTGTGTGTGCTTCTTGATTTATTGCTGTTTTTACTTTATATGCTTTGTCTGTGTTTTACTGCTATTTTTATTTTAGCCCTTTATCATGTAAAGCACCTTGAATCACCTTGTTGTTGAAAGTGTGACATACAAATAAAATTGCCTTGCCTTGCCTTACAAGCCTGAGCACATCATCTCAACTGTGAAGTATCAGGGTCGCACTGACATATTTTGGGAGTGTTTTGCTGAGAGACTGTTCACAAAATAAATTTTGAAGAAAGAACTAAACTGACACTGAACTGAAAGCTTGAGGGGAAAACTATCAAAATAAAACAGGAAACAAAGTCCAACTGAAAATTCAATTAGATTTTTAATAAATGGAAAGCCTGTTGGTCACGACATCTTTTAAAGATTAGAGGAAAGCCAGGCTGCTGACATGAAGGATGGTTTGACATTTTTGGACTGTGAATGCAAACAAGCCTCACATAATCAGCTATCTGCAGAAAGAGGGGACATGTCAAATAAAAACTGTTCAAACAATGGTGGTAAGACAATGATGAAAAAAAGCAAAGCAGGAAAGGAAATGCATGGTGGGAACTAGTAGGTCCAAATAAGCTACTGCCTGTGATTAACCGATACTTGGTGAAGAGTGAGTATATCTAATATGAAACACACACAAGAAAAAACTCACCGCAGAATAAAAGTAAACAAAACATAATTTCTTGATCAACAGCAGGGACAGAACTGAAAGAAACAGTGATGACACATCTTAATAACTATCCATCCATCCATCCATTTTCTTCCGCTTATCCGGGGTCGGGTCGCGGGGGCAGCAGCCTAAGCAAAGAGACCCAGACTTCCCTCTCCCCAGCCACTTGTTCCAGCTCCTCGGGAGGAACCCCAAGGCGCTCCCAGGCCAGCCGAGAAACATAGTCCCTCCAGCGTGTCCTGGGCCTTCCCCTGGGCCCAGGACACTAACTGGGCTAACACGCTAACTAAATGTTTGAATACAAGGTTCAATTCCCCTGGTGTTATAGTGCTGAAAACCTTTCTGTTTTTCAGGAAAGAAATATTCAGCTACATCGACATTCCCCACAACTTCTCCCTCACTAAGGACAGTGTGCGCGTGGGCCAGCTGATGCACTTTGACTACTCCAGCCACAAGTATGTCTTCTCCATCAGTAACAACTTCAAGTCCTTACTCCCTGACACCTCCCCCATCCTCAACAAGCACTACAGTACGTGCGCTGTGGTGGGTAACAGCGGCATCCTGACTGGGAGCCACTGCGGTCCTGAGATCGACCAAGCCGACTTTGTCTTCCGCTGCAACTTTGCTCCCACGGAGGTCTACTCCAAAGACGTGGGCAAGAAGACCAACCTGACTACGTTTAACCCCAGCATCCTGGAGAGATACTACAACAATCTGCTGACCATTCAAGACAGGAATAATTTCTTCCTAAACCTGAAGAAGCTGGAGGGAGCTATCCTTTGGATCCCTGCCTTCTTTCTTCACACCTCTGCCACAGTAACCCGAACCCTGGTGGACTTCTTTGTGGAGCACAAGGGCCAACTGAAAGTCGAACTGGCCTGGCCAGGAAACATCATGCACGATGTCAACAAGTAAGATTATGGGATATAAAAATGTGTGTAACATAACAATCCTCAATATTAAAATTGTATTTCTTTTTATTCCAACATATTTCCACGCTTATTTTCCATACTGTTAAGAATAAGAATAAGAATAAGAGATACTTTAATAATCCCCGTAGGGAAATTAAGTTTCAGTACGACCAATCCAAGATCATACAAACAATTACAAAGATTAACACAATACAGGATTTGGAAGACCGCGGTAGCAGCCGGGTTTACCAGCGCCCCTTTAGCAGATAGAAAGGATTCATACTAGGTAGGGGGGGGTGAACAGGGGAAAAAGGGCAACTCTGCCCAGCCCCCTACAGGGAGCCGAGCAGAGGTGCTGAAAAAACCACTGCAAAACAAAGAAAGTGCATATATCTTTCACAACACATGATAACACAAGGGAGGAAGGGTGGTTTTAAATAACAACCTGAAATATCAACGTCTTTTATTGAGATGGTATGTGACCAACACAAACTGGAAAATAATTGTGAAACAGAAGGAAAATGAAACAATTTTTTTACAAATAAAACTGTGAAAGGTCTGATGTCTGTTTGTAATCCGTCCTCTTAATATTTTATGTCAAGAAAAAAATAGTAAGTCGATCTTAAAGATATTTTGCCACATAGTAACAATTAAAACAACCTTGTAAAACAACACAGAGATTACAATTCAACAGTCATTTTATTTACATCTCTGTAAGGTATGGGCACTATTTTTGAACTCTGCATCTCTCTGATCAGCTTGTCACCTTCCTGTATAAACAGCCTTTTGCATGTGTCAGTACTCCAATCTATGCATGAATTATAATAAATATGGGAGCCTGCTAGCTACAATGCCCTGTTGGACGTGGGGGCATCGACTGGGAGGATGCTCCCAGTAACTGAACAGAGAACAGAGAGAGAGACATGTGTCTTGGTCAGTTAAAAAGACCATTTGGAATTAGTCATCTACAGCGTAGAGTTAATCACACATGTTTGATTGATTTCTTGTTTAACTTCTCATTTCCCTCACAGATACTGGAAAACTAAGAACCTCTCTCCTAAACGTCTCAGCACCGGGATCCTCATGTACACACTGGCGTCTGCCATGTGCGATGAAATCCACCTCTACGGCTTCTGGCCGTTCGGATGGGACCCCAACACAGGCAAGGAGTTGCCGTACCATTACTATGACAAGAAAGGGACCAAGTTCACCACAAAGTGGCAGGAGACGCATCAGCTGCCCACCGAATTCAAACTGCTCTATAAGCTACACAGGGACGGTGTGACCAAAATCAGCCTAACACACTGCACATAGACGTATGAGTGCCAAATTGTTTCATATATAACTCCGGAAACCACAATCCACAAACATCAATCCATTTTCAACATTTGATGTGGGACACATAAGCATGATAGATGGTAATTGATTTTAATCTGTAGACAGACTCACAACACAATTTAATTTATCTTGGTTATGGCCCTCTTTCTGGGTGTGTACATCAAAGATGTTCAAGATGTTGTTGTGTGGATTAGAACTGTCATGCTTTTATGGTTGTCTTTTGCATGACTGCTGACTATAGCTCGACCATTTGGCAAGAACCAACATCCCTTTGAGCTGTAAAGTCAAATCTTCCAGTTCTGATAATTGCAAATTAATCACCTTTACAACAGTGTGCTGATTACTTACACACTGAAATCACTGCCTAATCTCAGGGATGGAGTTAGATCAGTGTTTTTTCTAATCAGATTTTATGCCTCAAGAGTGGTACAGTTCTTCTTTTCAAGATTTTATTCCCATGATTGAGACAATCTGCACTGCTCCCTAAGATGGCATTGTTTACAAGATGGTCAATATATATATATATATATATATATATATATATATATATATATATATATATATATATATATATATATATATATATATATATATATATATATATATATATATATAAATTTCTTTAGTGTGTGACTGTCAACCTTAGACTATTTTGCAGTTCTTCACTTGTTTTGTTTTTAATAACTAACATTCCAACAATAAGCCATAAATTCATAGACAGACAATATCTATTGCCATTTCCTGCATGTAGAGGTGTCAGCCTACATTTAATATTTGGACTAAAGATTCATTTTCAAAAATTAAATATACCGTTTAGTAAATCAACATGAAATAAAGGTTTGAGTTGAGTTGTACAGTTAGAGTAAAAATTTTTATTGCTGAAAAATAAGTGGACTCAAGTGCATTAATGTTTTTACTCAGCTTTTAATGCAACCCTTTGTTATTCAAATTTATTGCAACACATTTCTTTGACAATACATAACAAACACTGGCTTGTCAAAAAGGTTGACACTATGCTTCAAAGATATTTCATATTATTTTTAGCCCGTTAAAATATAGTAATGAACACCCAAAGTATTGTTTTTCTGTGATAGTTAACCTGGCTTTTAAAAACATATTGATTGCTGATTATTGAACTAAAATAAATTACAAAATTGTCTTCAAAGGTTTGAAGATTAAGCTATTTAAGAGCTTTTTAGCTAAAAGAGCCAACCCTTGTATTTTCCCCCTTATTTTCAGGCTAAAGCTGAGCTTAATTGGTAGCTAAAAGTTTACTCTTCTTATATTGCCTTTTTACTTTATGTGTTAAACAGTAAAGAAGATATATTAACTAGTCAAGATCTGGTAAAGAGTTGTAATTCCCAAATCTTAAAGTCTGAGCAGGCAGTCTTTTTACTGTAGCTAAAAGAATTGGCTAATAATAGGGTATGCTACAGTCCATATACGGTTCTGATTTGATCATGTTTGTTAGGAAATTTCAGTTTTGAATAATATGATTTCATTCTTTCAAGATAAATCTCCAAACATTTACACCAGTCATTCCATAACATGGAAAATGGTTCTTTTATCCTTTCAACTTCAAAGATTTGCAAGCTAAGCTAACATAAGCTTAATCTGATAATTGTCATTTTAACTAACAGCTGGCAGTTAATGTAAACGCTACAGACATAATTTATGAAAATGTGAACAAAAAGAGCAGCTGGAAAAGTTATTTTGTTGATTTTAAATCTAAACTGCATTTTAAATTTTGCACCGCTGCTTGAGAAACAAAAGACAATGGCGCTTTCATGACAAACATTTTTTAGACAATTGTGTTAACTAAACAATCTTACGGTTTAACATGAATGAAAATGAAATTCAGCAGAGAAGATATAACACTTAGGAGATTTTTTTTAACTACAAAATGCTGGTTCAATAGAATAACCTATCTGGGACGTTTCCAACCTGAACTATGTGACTTTTTTGTGACTTGCTGCATTTTGACTAAAAGCATGAGGATTCAATTTACTAACCTTGCATGGAAAGCTAACAGATATTTAGGCTACTTTTATACACCCTTTTTGCAGATTGTTTCAGGGTAAATTTTGGGTTTTGAAGTCCTTTGTATTCCTAATTGTATAATCTATAATCAGAATCTTTCTATGAGACTTTGAAAGCTAGAGCAACCTTAATGCTATAAATCACTGCGGACCAATTGCTACACAAGAGATTTTTCTGTTTTAAAATGCCCAACATGAAACATTGCAATTGTGGAAGAAACCCAAACAGCAAAACTTTACCATGTGATTTTCACACAACATAAGGCTGTGGTTTTAGGTTTTACCTTTGGCTGATGTTTAATACACAGGGCAATGCAATCATTTAGACCACATTCTGGTTTAAATTGTCCGTAGGTGTTTCATCGCCATCCTGTGTCACAAGAGTTTTGTTTTTATTGTCTAAGTTTTACGTGGACATAAACATTTCTACAGACCATTGTTACTTTCTCTCCTTGGAGTCAAAAACGTTGCTATGGATAAGTATTTGGCCCGCTACAGTTTTTTTTTCATGTTTTTTTGGCACACTTAAATGTTTCAGATCATAAAACTAATTTTTAAATCCGACAAAGATTACTCGGGTAGAAACAAAATTATGGTTTCATTTAATAAACGAAAACAAGCTATACACACAAACCTGGTTCAATGTGAACTTGTAATTTTACTCCATGTACGGTAATTAAATACCACATTACCTGAGGGAAAGAAAAAAAAAACACTTTTGGAAAGTTACGTTCAATTTCAATATCCAACCTCAGGCCTGATAACTGCCAAAATAGAATTATATAAAATTAATAAATTATTCAAATGGAATCTGTCAAATAACACAAAGAAAGTTAAAACATCACAAAAAGCAACACATGCCCTGATCAAATGAGACTCAAGAATAGACGGAGTACAAATTTGTTGGCATCTTTCAGGTTGTAAGGTGTCAAATACACCATTAAAAAAAGAGCATCGTTTCCACATTTAAACATTGTGGTGGCACTGTGATGGTTAGGGGCTTATATTCCACTTCAGGACCTAGAAGCATCCAGGATTTGCCATAATTTTTGAAACCATGAACTCTGCTCTCCAAGGGGGCGGTGGAAAATTGCTGGCCAACCCGCAGAGAAGACCTCTGCTCCCTTTAATACATTTATAAAATTTACTAAATATTCAGCTGATATAAACCATACAGTCATGTTCTTTAATCGGGACATAAATTTAAAACCCAACAAATAAAAACATGAATGATGTGAAAATGAATAAATCATAATTTCTGGATGTGCCTCTGCTGCTCTCTACCAAAAGGTCCTGACTGACCATCAGTTCATGATTTTAAGCTCAGGTACACCTGGGTTATTTAGCAGAAGAAACATCCAAACCTCCCCAGCAAGTCCATCATAAATGGTTAAAAGAAGGATATGGCTTGGGTCTGTTAAAATTCAGATTTAAATCTGCCGGAAAGACAGCGGAACTACGTTAAACAGGCCGTTCATGTTTAAAAAAAACTGTCAATTGTCGCTGAATTTAAAAAATCCTACCAAAGCGGGTACAAATTTCACCTCACTCATGCAAACACCCATCGCCAGTTATCCCTGCTGATCCTGCTTGATCGTAGCTACCAAGTATGGCACATTCAGTTATTAGATGTATTTATTTATTTACTTTTGCCTTGTCAACTTTTTTCCTTGTATGTATCGAAATGTTTTTAGAAACTGCTTTATTCAAAAAGCAGCTTCTTATTAGCTTATTTTTGTCTGATATCATTTTTTTCCGATAATCTGAAACATGTTAGTGTGCTCAAAACAGCAAAAGGAGAAGAAATTTGTCAGGGGGTAAATACTTCTACATAACACTCGCTGTACACACACACAAAAAACAAATTTGAACATTTGTCATATATTACTTACTTGATGTCATACATGTATACGAATAATTTCTGTGGTTAATTTAAAAAGGGATCAAATCTAAATTTGGATTTTGTACGCTGTATAAAACCAAGCCCTAGGTAAGACGTTCACTTGTTTTAACGTTAAGTTAAATTTTAAATATTTTTCTCCTGCTCCTGCTAAATAATGATGTGGTATGGCTCCATGAATGTCCTTCATTTGAATGGATTTCTTTGAAATATCCACTGGTTCTGATATGAATGTTGGACATTTCCTCCAGCACAAATTCATGTCAAAAACCAATATGTAGAATGTCTGTAAACTTTAGCCATGATAATAAAGTCTGTAAGGGTTGTGATGCAATTAATGTAAGTTAATGTAAAAGCCAGAATAACAGTATATTGCTTTTTGTGCATTAAATGAACTGACACTGACATGTAACGAATAATGTTTTTATTTTATTTTAAAATGCATCACTAAAACATAGTCTGTCCCAACTCCCCTTTAAGAGTCATGGACTCGTGTTCTATCTGCACGGCATCTTCGTTTCATGATGCATCTGAAAGCTTGGCTGCTTGTGGACATGTCATAAACAATGTAATGGACTGTGGTATCTGGTTAGTTTGAAAAAAGCAATTGTTCTTGAACTGTCATAAACGTTTTAATTATACTCCATGATAAATAGCCATTATGTGCCTGCAAAATTCCTTGCATTAACGTTTCAGAGTGTTAATAAAAACATTTTTTTCTCAAACCAGCTCAGAATTGTCTTCCCAGTTTGCATAAAAGATCTAAAGATATAAACAAATTTGAGGTAATCTACTTTTGCCAGGGAATTGAAACTACTTCTCAAAGCATTGTATGAAATTATGAATACTATTTCTGGACCAGCAAACATTTAATCCTATTTTGTGGAGGTGATACAGTATAGAAAAAAGTTGACAACAATGTCACAAAACAATTGTATATAATGAAAACTTACATGAACAAAGAATTTGACTTCTCAAGTCAAAATTGTGTACAAATATCAATTGCAAAACAAATAGTTCCCCTTTCTATTTGCACGCTGTGCTTTTTTAGGCAGGAAATTTGTATTTTGTCTCACTAAATATAAAGGCAGACAACTTGTAACCTATACAAACAAATCATATTTCTAAAGATGACTAAAGTTGTTTTATGCATGATTTTATGATTTAACAGTTTTCCAAGGCAAATAATGTGTCCCACATTCAACCAAAAATAAAAGTGGATGTGAGGTATTTGAACTGGTTTTTCTAAGCAACAGAAAAAAACTATTCACTACAGATGTAAGGGGGATGGTGACTAATTGGTCTTGGTTTTCACTACATTATGCAAAAAAGCCGGTTCATGGCTGAGCGCTTGTTTTTCGAGCTTTTTCAATGGGACCTATTTTGCATCTCTTTTTCTAATGTTAACTCGACAATTGCACAAATTGCCTCCACTTCTATAGCATTTTCCCCCAACAAAGTGGTTTGAATTGTCTGTGATGTCATTATTATTGTAGTAACCATACATGAGAAAGGCTCTGGGTCAAGTAGCCCCTTTATCGATTAGTACCCTAATTATATACCATTGTCATACTTGTTACTGTAAAGAAAAAAAATCATAAACTAGGCTACTTAAAAAAGTTTGTTTTTAGTTGTATTTGAGCATTGTCATAAAACATGGAAAAAACTACACTTAATGTTTATGTTTTAAATCTGATTTAACTTACTTGTACAGCTGAAACCATATTTGCATATACTGCATAAAAATACTATACCTATGCCTTTTTTTTTTTACCTCTGACAGCTGCCAATGTTCCCGCTCCCCCAACACACCTTTCTTCAAATGTAACAAACAGGGTGTCAACGTTTGGGCTGCAAAAATAATAATTAGTCATAATAATAATGATTCAACCATTATCTATTTAATCCATGATTAAACCTGATTTTTTTCAGGGGACTGGTGACTATCTCCAGAGGTCATTGGAGGAGAGGCTGAGTACGGCCTAGACCACACGTGTCAAACTCAAGGCCCGTGGACCAAATCTGGCCAACAATAACTATTTTAGTGGCCCTCTACAGTCTTAATAATCTGTTAATGGGTAGTTTTATTCAGCCACAACAGGCCATTTTCAGGACATTCATGATATTGATGTGACTCAAATTGAAAATAAAGTTTGACACCCCTGCCCTAGACAGCATAGAGATAACCATGCATGCACACATGCACACCTAAGGACAGTTTAGAAAGACTAATTTACTTAAGTCTTTTTTTCTTATCTTTTTTACTGTGGGAGGAGGCAGAGGAAGCAGAGAGAATTAATTGCTTTGAAATAAATTCATAAATGATTAGAAAAAAATCATGACAGGAGTACGTATTCAGGTTTCCTGCTGCTATTACTTCTTTGTAGCCTGGCAAGCCATCATATATATATATATATATATATATATATATATATATATATATATATATATATATATAGAGAGAGAGAGAGAGAGAGAGAGAGAGAGAGAGAGAGAGAGAGAATCTTTTTCTACTGCAGTTTGTCTAGATTTCGAAGCTAACATCAAATTATTTCTGTGTTAATTTGTGTAATTTTGCATTTTATTGCTCCTCTAAGAGGCTGTGGTGTGAGTTTTACCAACAAAACTTAAGTTAAAGCCCCTGTGCCTTCTACTGTTTACATTAACTCTACGAAAATATAACGACTAGTGTGGGAAAACCTCTGCATTCCTCTTTATTTCTCTGATTCGTTTACCCTCTCAAGATGGCGGCGTAGTTTACGTGCGAAACGGACGTCCCGTGACCGGAGGGAGCGTCAAATGACGTAAGAGAGTTCCTCTTTATTTGAACGCGAAGCGGAAAGCGAAGGTTAACAACAAATGAATTACCGTCGAGGGAGTTAATCTCTGTGAAAGTGAACTTTAAGCTTCTTTTTTTTTCTTAAACAGGAAACGGTCCAGTACAGCTTTGTGTTTTAGTTGTTTCGAAAAGAGCCTCGGAGGAGCTCAGACTAGTTTTAGTGGTCAGACCGTGAAGCTATTAGAGTCACCCGGAGCAGCAGCAGCAATGGCGCAGAACGGAGTTCAGCTGGACCGAGAGAGTTTCTCCTGTTCCGTCTGTCTGGATCTTCTGAAGGATCCGGTGACGATTCCCTGCGGACACAGCTACTGCATAAAGTGCATTGAAGAGCACTGGGACGAAGGGGACCAGAAAGACGTCCACAGCTGTCCTCAGTGCAGACAGACCTTCACACCGAGGCCTGTCCTGGTTAAAAGCACCATGCTAGCAGCTTTAACTGAGCAGCTGAAGAGGACTGGACTCGGAGCTGCTCCTCCTGATCAGAGCTACGCTGGACCTGAAGATGTGGCCTGTGATATCTGCACTGGCAGGAAACTAAAAGCCATAAAGTCCTGTTTGACGTGTTTGTTGTCTTACTGTGAGAAACATCTGCAGCCTCATTACGACGTGGCTCGGTTAAAGAAGCATCAGCTGGTGGAGCCCTCCAAGCAGCTCCATGAGAACATCTGCTCCCGTCACGATGAGGTGATGAAGATGTTCTGTCGCAGCGATCAGCAGAGTATTTGCTACGTCTGCATGGTGGACGAACACAAAGGCCACGACGTCGTGTCGGCTGCAGCAGAGAGGACGGAGAAGCAGAAGGAGCTGCAGGTGAGGAGAGTTGAGATCCAGGAGAGGATCCAAGATGGAGAAAAGGACTTGAAGCTGCTACAGCAGGAGGTGGAGGCCGTCAACGACTGCGCTGATAAAGCTGTGGAGGACAACGAAAGCATCTTCTCTGAGGTGATGCGTCTCATCCAGAAAAGATGCTCTGAGGTGAAGCAGCAGATCAGATCCCAGCAGGAGTCCGAGGCGAGCCGGGTCAAAGGTCTCCAGGAGAAGCTGGAGCAGGAGATCTGTGAGCTGAAGAGGAGAGATGCTGAGCTGGAGCAGCTGGAGCACACAGAGGACCACAACCAGTTTCTGCAGAACTACCCCTCTCTGTCTGGTGTTGGCGAGTGTCAAGACTCGTCCAGCAGCAGTGTGTGTCCTTGGGCGTGCTACGTAGACGTGACGGCGGCTGTTTCAGACCTCAGAGACAAACTCCAGGACATCCTGAGAGACAACTGGACGAGCGTTTCACTGACAGCCACTGAAGTGGACGCGTTTCTCTCAGAACCAGAGCCCAAGACGAGAGATGACTTCCGGAAATATTGGCAAGAAATCACCTTGGACCCAGACACGGCTCACAAACAGCTGCTGTTATCCGAGGGGGACAGGAGGGCCACCTTGATGCGCAAAGATCAGATCCAGAACAATCACCCAAACAGGTTCTCTGCATTCTTTCAGGTGTTGAGCCAGCAGAGTCTGACTGGGCGCTGTTACTGGGAGGTGGAGTGGGGCGGACTGGGGGGTTACGTTGCAGTCGCCTGCGAGGATGTCCGTAAAACTAAGACTTCGTTCGGCTGCAACGAGGAGTCCTGGGCTCTGTTTTGCCAAAAGGACAAAAATCAATTTTTGCACAACAAAACGAAAACTCCCGTCGCTGGTGGTGATTTCTCCAGAGTTGGGGTGTACCTGGATCACGGCGCGGGTACTCTGTCCTTCTACGGCGTCTCTGAGACCATGACTCTGCTCCACAGGGTCCAGACCAGTTTCACCCAGCCGCTCCACGCTGGAGTTCAGCTCTGGTTCCGTATGGGAGACAGTGCCGAGATCTGTGGACTCAAATAAGTTCATCGCTGCTTCCAAGTTCAGATCCCATTCTTGGTTTAGGACGCAATTGTCCCAGAAGTAGTTTATCTTTTATTTGATTGTTTAATTGGAGCTTTGTCAAGTGTCTGCTCCTGACTCCCCTTTAATCTTAAATTTTATGCTGATTTTTTTTTTTCTTTTTTTTTTTTCTGGGGTTATTTTTATTTGTTTACTGGAAGTTGAAAGAGACGGACCTTTACTTTACTTCAGCTCGTCTCCGTTTTATCCTGGATGGTTTTGTTATTTTAAAAAAAATAATAAAACAAAAGAGATTCAATGTAATTGTAAAGAATTGTGGATAACTCCTTTTCTTTTAAGTTCTTTTAATCTGTCAAAGGGGAAGCTGGCTCAAACCAGTCAGTTGTGTTTATCTTTGTGAAATGGAAAGTATGAAAATGACGCAACGCTAAACGGATTTGTTAAAAGAAAAAAAAAAGTGGCCGGTTTTGAAGTTATTAAACCTTTTTCAAAGAAATAAGTTGTCTTATTAGTTTTTTTATATCTGCATTTTATCTATGGTGTATTTTTTTTCTGGAAAGGAAATTATTTAGCTGAACATTTCTTTTTGGGGTCAAATATCTCCTTTAATTTCCCATGTGCATCTTTTTAAGTTTTCCACAGAAATTTTTTTCTCTTGATTAAAATCAAGCTGCGTCTCCTGAAAACATCCATTTGCATCACTGATTAAACACGTGTGTAGTGGAGATTTAAAAACCGAATCGTTTCAATGTTTTTAATTCTGTTAATATGCTGAGAAACATTTTCAGTATATCGACGCAAGCAATAAAATATTGAAAGTACACATAAATATCGAATAGTTTCAAGTCCCAAACTTATCAAGTTTAAACTCACTCCTTCTAGCTGCTGAGCTTCAATCAATATGACCAGATCTGCTGAAAAAGAGCAGAGGTTCCAACCTGCAGGGCAGTAAAGTTTACCCCCACTGCTTAATGTGAAGTGGTTCTGAAATCCTGAATACGGTGGAGAACAGTCTGACCCTCTGTGGCATACTTCCACATCAGAGCAGAAAGTCTGGTTTCATGTAACGGATCTCATTTTCATTATTTGTTCATCAAGGCGTCAGAACAGACTTGCCGTTTTCTGTAAAGTTAGCTTAAATAAAAGCATTGAAGTGGACAATTGTCCAAGTTTGGCTAAAGCATAAAGCAAGTCTATGGGGTGCCCCCCTGGGACATTATTCAGAATGACCTTACATATTCAGATATGAAATTGAACTCTTCCACATACTAATACTGAAAACCTTGCACAAAGACTACTGATAAGCTTGCACACAAACTAGTGAAAAGCTCTCATATAATCTATTGAAAAGATTAACCTTTCACATACAATGGTGAGAACCTTTCATATAACCAAGCGAAATCATCTTCCTGTTCAAGTGAAATGTCTTCTTTTTCAACTGAACTCATCAGAAAATATGAGAGCTTTTCACTAGTATGTATGAAAGGTTTTCAGTAGTCTTTGTGCAAGCTTTTCAGTATAGTGTGTGGAAGAGTTTAATTTCTTTTCTGTATATGTAAGATCATTCTGAATAATGTCCCGGGGGGCACCCCACACAAATCCATCTGAAGGTAATATTTGTCTTGAAATTCAAACCTACATCTCAAACTCTCATCTCTTGTTTCTGTTCTGAAACAGCAGCGAATAACAGGCGAGCACACCTCCTAAACAGCACAAACCTGTGACATGTAAATCGGAGTGCAGATTGGTTTTATTCAGAAAGACAAAATTGAATCGTCTTAAAAGAGTTAGTGGTGAATAATATGTAAAATCTGCTGAAAACAAATGTTAGAAATTAGTTGGTGTCAGCAATTAACGAAGTTTAGTTTGTCTGTCTCCATCATCAGGGCTTCAGTCACATCTGATTATTTGTTTTATATGTGAAATCAAATTCAGCTGCTTTTGTTGCTAAATCAAACCAAACAGAATATTTCAGCTCAAATCCCTCGTCTGTGCTCTCTCTCCATTCTGCAGCCTTGTGTGAGAATGCTGCTGAAACTTTCTTTGTTTACTTGAACGCAGTATTGGTGTTACAAGTTGTGACATCTGGAAATAAAGTAATTACATTTGAAATCATCCTCCCAATTCCCAGCTGAGACAACTTTAGTCTAAAAAGGGAAGCAAACACAGGAGGGCGCTGTTGTCCTGATTAGTGGAGGTTAGATCACACACAAGCATTTAGGTACATTATGATGGAAACATAGAAAAAGTAATGGTTCTGTTAATAAAATCAGAAATATAACCACTTTATTTGATATTTTGACTTCTCTATGAGGTTAAGACTATAGATTTGCAATTTTTTTAGATTATATTTCCTACAATTCTCCAGTTTTCTTCAAGTATTAATATAAAGGGGTAGTTAATAACTGACCACTGTAAGACTTTAGCCTAAATTAACTTCTCCAAGCTGCTGAGCTTCACCCAAATGGACAGACTGCAGCATAATAGTTCATGGCCAGTTTATTTATGGGATCCAAACTGCTTCAAGTGACAAAGGAAAGACAAAATAACAGAGCAAGTGTAGGCTCCCTCCAAACTGCATGACATGAAGTGCCCTCTCACTGATCAGCAGTAAGAGGTTCTGAAATCCTAAACATTTACAACTTTTTGGCCTTACAAATAATAGATTAATAGCAAAATAGACACCCACAAAAAAAGAGATCCCAAAGGTCAGATTATTCATTAGATCCTAATCATAACAAGACATGTTAGCAACTTTAGATTGAGTGCTTTTTTAAAAAACTGGACTGACCGTTTCAAAGTAAATTTTCAAAAGCACAATAGGGAACTGGGATTTGTGTGTGTGTGTGTGTGTGTGTGTGTGTGTGTGTGTGTGTGTGTGTGTGTGTGTGTGTGTGTGTGTGTGTGTGTGTGTGTGTGTGTGTGTGTGTGCTGTATTGACTTGTGATGGACTGGTGACCTATCCAGAGTGTGAGAATTGATACACATTTAAAGAATTATTGCTGCCATTGCAGTCAGTAATTTCCAATTAACTATTACATCACTTGATTAATTTCTGCTTTAAACATTTCCCCACCTTTTTCTCCTGGTGTGTTGCATTAAGTGAAGCATAAGGGAAATGGTTTAATTAAGATCAAATACAAATTTAGGTTAACTTTCTATAATGGAGTTATTTTTTCCTATTTGTTGGGGATGGTTGTCAGAGTTGGTCCAAAATTCAAGAAATAAATACAACCCTATACTATGTGGACTATTTATTGTTGACTATATATGCTGATTGACAAAATATACAGAATTATAATATATGCCTTTGGTGAATAATCAAAGCACTATTACAAAATCATATTTTCATACATTTCCTGAAAAGTTTGTCTTATATAATAAAGTTAGGCCTCTTAGTTTATGAGAGGACCAACCACACGTACATGACTGTTGAAACATTTATAGTGCTGCATTTAAACTAATATTCAAACAAAGATTCATTTTCAATTCAATTTATTCATATAAATCACATCAAATGGCATTTAGAGACACTTCCAGTTTAAACACATAATCTACAGTAAATTAAACAAACTGTTAACAACTGACAACTAATTGTATAACATTGTTATCAAATATCAATAGTATGAGTTTCTTTTATTTCAGCAAAAAATAGAAAAATGCTTCATTTAGTAGTAGTTTTCCAGTGCTGATAATTAAGAACATTATTATTTCTGTGCAAGATACTTAACTAGTCGACATCAACAAACCAGTCTGCAGTCTGATTGCTAACTGCAGTTTTAAGTCAGTGACAGGTATCTTTTAGTTTCCCTACTGTGTTTTTCACTACCAGAAATATGTTCTATTAATATTAAGATTACAACAGCCAAGTTTGTCTTTCCTCTAAGTGAGGGGACACTCTGGTAGCTTTTCTAAAGCCAGTTGGCCAATGTGAGAAGCATAATTTCTGCTCTCTCCGGCTCTTTCTCTGACATCTCATTAAAAGGGCTTTAAACCTTAAGAACTGTGTGATGGTAACAAGTTGATACCTTGAAACTGGTTAATGGCCGGTGTTTAATCTACAAAACATTAAAGAGGCTGAAATTATAAATATTTCAAAGAAGTTAAACCTAACAATACAATGTAAGGGAGAACAAATAGAAAAACCAACTAATAAACTGTTAAAAAAAATATTTCTTAGGCAACAATAATTATGTTAGTTTGCGGATCTCAGCTGTGTCTCCAAAACAAAAGTAGAGTCGTATTCCAGCGTAGAGCGGCTGAGTGAAGGTGGTCTGGACTCTGTGGAGCAGAGTCATGGTCTGGGAGACGTTGTAGAAGGACAGAGTACCTGCTCGCTGATCCAGGTACACTCCAACTCTGGAGAACTTAGAACCAGGGATGGGAGTTTGGATGTTGCTGTGCAAAAACTGATTATTGTTTGGCTTACAAAATAAAACCCAGGATTTGTCATTTTTTCCAAACTCACTGTCTGTTTTATACCCATCCTTGTAGGCGACTGCTATATAACCTCCTTGTCCTCCCCACTCTACCTCCCAGTAACAGCGACCAATCAGACTCTGTTTACTCAGGATCTGAAAAGATACAGAGAATCTCTCTGGGTGATCAGGATAAACCTGATTGTTATTCATTAGGGTCACCTTCCTGTTCCCCTCAGATAATAGCAACTGTCTGTGAGCAGTGTTTGGATCCAAGGTGATTTCCTTTGAGTATTTTAAGAAGCCATCTCTTGTTCTCGGTTCTGGTTCTGACAGTAAAACATCCACTTCAGTGACTCTTATTGAGATGTTTGTCCATTTCTCCCTCAGGATGTCCTGTAGTTTATCTCTCAGCTCTGACACAGCTGCTGTCACATCTTCAAAGTACCTCAGAGGACGAACATTGATGCTGAATGAGTCTTTAGACTCACTGAGAGCAGACAGAGAGGGGTAGTTCTGCAGAAACTGGTTATGATCCTCTGTGTGCTCCAGCTTCTCTAGCTCAGCATCTTTCTTCTTCAGCTCACAGATCTCCTGCTCCAGCTTCTCCTGAAGATCTTTGACTCGACTCACTTCAGATTTCTGCTGGGATCTGATCTGCTGCTTCAACTCAGAGCTTCTCTTCTGGATGAGACGGATCACCTCAGTGAAGATCTTCTCATTGTCCTCTTCTGCTTTATCAGCAGCGTTATTGATGGCCTTCACCTCCTGCTGAAGCAACTTTTCGTCTTTCTCTCTGTCATTGATTCTCTGCTGGATTTCTCCTCTCCTCACTTTCAGCTCCTTCTGCCTCTCCGTCCTCTCTGCTGCAGCTGAGACGACATCGTGGCCTTTATGTTCATCCACTGTGCAGACATAACAGATGCTCTGCTGATCAGTGCGACAGAACATCTTCATCACCTCATCGTGACGGGAGCAGATGTTCTCATGGAGCTGCTTGGAGGGCTCCACCAGCTGATGCTTCTTTAACCGAGCCACGTCGTAATGAGGCTGCAGATGTTTCTCACAGTAAGACAACAAACACGTCAAACAGGACTTTATGGCTTTTAGTTTCCTGCCAGTGCAGATATCACAGGCCACATCTTCAGGTCCAGCGTAGCTCTGATCAGGAGGAGCAGCTCCGAGTCCAGTCATCTTCAGCTGCTCAGTTAAAGCTGCTAGCATGGTGCTTTTAACCAGGACAGGCCTCTGTGTGAAGGTCTGTCTGCACTGAGGACAGCTGTGGACGTCTTTCTGGTCTTCTTCATCCCAGAAGTTATTAATACACTTCATGCAGTAGCTGTGTCCGCAGGGAATCGTCACCGGATCCTTCAGTAGATCCAGACAGATGGAACAGGAGAAACTCTCTCGGTCCAGCTGAAATCCTTTCTGCGCCATTTCTTCTCTCAGAGACTGTTTAAGTTTCACTTTCATACAAATGAAACCGCCCTGATCTTTGCCCCACACTTTATGAGTTTGTGCAGTGCAGGAGGCGTGTCAGCACTCGTGTGGATCTGACTGGGAGGGAAGCAGGAAGCAGAAGAACAGAGCAGAGCAGTCTGTCAGAGAGACATTGTGTTTAACCCTTTGTACTAAAAAACTTAATTGCATAAACTTAATTGCATAATTAATCACCTGTCATAATAACAAATGAAATCAGTAAAAATGATAATAGAATATATGTGTTTCAACTTATCTGTTGTATAATTTTGTTTCTGTAATATTTCAACATTTTATGGTCAAATTCACTGAATTTATATGAACTTAATACATTTACACAGTGCCTGTAGAGTAATGGTGCGTTCACACCGCCCCAAACGTCAGCGTCAGTTGCGGCAAGATTACATGTAAAGTCTACGGTTGAGTCCGTCAGAGTCTCTGCGGTGCGTTGTGTGCGTTGGCTCCGTCAACGTTTCAAGCGGCAACGTAGCAAACGCAAGCAACGCAGAAGTTCAGCTAGCTGAACTTTTGACGGACATACATATATAATATGAAGAGAGTTTGTTGTCACCTCTTAGTATTTTGGAGAAATACATTCTTGAAAATGGCACAAACGCCTTTTCTAAAAAGGCGTTGTAGCGTACTGTACTTTGACTTGGCATTTCTCAAAAACTTGCTGTAAAATAATAAAATCTGTACTTGGGATATAGAATGGAAAAGTATTATGTAGGTAATAAAAAAATAATTTATTATGGTTAATCCTTTTAATTTCTCTCTCTTTCACTGTTTTCGCCTGAAAGGATGCACCAATGCTCTATTACCGTAATGCATCATGTGTGCGCGAAGCTAATGTTTATAAGAGCCCTAGCAGTGGATGGCTTGACCGCGGTCAGCTCCGTCATCATAAAAAAAAACTGCTAATGGTGCTAAGCCAGCTCATCGTTTCTCTACAAACATAGAATGCTGTGATTGGCCCGGCCTACACTTACCCGAGCTAATGATAGACCTGCTGAGGCCACAACAGAGCGTGGTTAGACCAACCTGCAGACCAAAGTCTTTTGCTACTGTGGCTTGTCTAGATTTCAAGTAGTGATGTGTTGTCACGAAGAGAGTGTGAAGAAAGAAAGTGCGACGAACAAACGGTGAGAAAATGAAAATGAGTGACAGCAGCAGGAATCGTAGCAAAATTTGGACCCATTTCAATGTTGTAAGCACCTCATAGGCAGAGTGTAACTTGTGCAAGGTGAATATATATATATATATATATATATATATATATATATATATATATATATATTATTATTTTTTTAAACACTGGTGAGACCTGGAAGGGTCTGTTTTTTTTATAGCCTTCTTTATAATTTATTTTTGTAGCACTCAACAGCTGTACGAGAACAAGCAACATGTCTAGCGACAAAGTAAGTAATATTGTTTACTTTGGTGTAACATTAGTCAATATATTTGACAACAATCAGCTGCGTCTGAAGTCCGGGTTCTTTCTCTTGCTTCTTCCTGTTAAATCGAGAACGCACAAGAATTGTAGATTGACGTCACAACCCCGTGTAAGCGCGAGAAATTCGGCCATCGAATCGCGGCCTATTTTGCAGCACACAGACTGTTCAAGATAATGGGATTACACATGGGTGGGCTCATTTTTCTTGGTTCAAAACACTTAATTACTTAATACAATACAAAACTGATCATGAATATAATTCAGTTTAGAAATCCAGCCCCCTGAACCTTTAACTGATGTAGTAAAATATTTTTTGTCATGGACATATTAGAAAGAAAAAAACAAACAAACACAAAACTTGATGAAACTACATGTTTTTATGCATTTAATTAAAACTATTATAAAAAATATTTTTCTACTGATATAAATAAACAAACTTCTAGGAAATGCTAAAAATTATTTTAGGGTTACCAGCCTTTAATTTGGTTTCCTCTAATCAGATAAACTTATAAAAATTTTTATGACCTTTAAAAAAGCAACATTCCAATATTTCCATCAGCATTCCTTACTTTTACAGATATTTTTTGACACTAGTGTCCTTTATTGAATAATACTTCTACAGGGAAGCGGGTGGAGAATGAAAGGCAAGGCAATTTTATTTGTATAGCATACTTTCAACAACAAGGTGATTCAAGGTGCTTTACATGATTGAGAGGTAAAATAAAAATAGCAATTAAACACAGACAAAGCTTATGAAGTAAAAACATCAATAAAGCTAGAAGCATACACAACTCTCTAAACAAACACGTTTTAGTTGTGACTTAAAATGAAAGGGAAGATATGCAGCAAATGACCCAAGACCAGAAATCAAACCAAGGACAGCATTGAGGACTGTTGCCTCTGCACATTTCACTCCTGCTCTACCAACTAAACCACCCAATACCCTGCAAATTAAAAGTCTTAAAACAAGTGGAAGGAGCGGACCTCCCAAGGTCAGACTTCATAATGTAGAGTTCAAAGATCTACAGGTCTCTGCTAGCATATTAAATGACAGAAGGAGGAGAGTGTTTACAGTCAGCATGAGATGATGAGGTGGAAAAACGCCTCAATTGTTCTTGAGTTTTAACAGCTCTTCAAAATATACTCACATTTCGGGCTTGATGGTTATGAAGTTGTTTTTAAACACAAGAAGAATATTTTGCTGTTGCTTTTAGTCAAATGCAGAACCTTATCAGATATCCAGGATTTCACCTCAGAAGCCCTGAATGGATGTTCTTGCTATTGGGTCACTTGGTATCAGGGATATTCAAATATGCGTCCTCTGCATAACAATGGAAACAAATGTTGTATTTTCGAAAGAAATGACTAAAACAAAACAAGATTAGTGAATGAAACTGGCCCCAAGATGAATTGATGAGGAAAAGAATAACCTAATGCAGCAGCAGCAGAGGAGGGAAATCTTCAAAATATCAAAGTGCTGCCAAATAAATACCAGAACAACCACTGGAGGACAGGGCCATGAATTTCAGCTTCGTCCTCGCGTTGATTTGAAAGAATAGAGTCATCCACCGAGCCAAATGTTGCGCTTAAATCCAAGAAAAGTAAAACATTTTAGTTCATTTTATTTATAAAGAAATACACAATAATTCCCATTCTTACAAATACAATACAAGCATTTGTTAAATGTGACATAGTCCAATCTTATACATGAAAGTCGAATTTAGATTATGACTAATTGTCGAAGATTATAGAGAAGTCTTGCCTAACGCACTGAGTCCCTGACTGTGAAGCAATCCCGTCAATCAAGGAAGAATGTGGCGACAATAGAGCAAGACAACTGATTCTGAGTTATGACGGATAAATCAATGTTATCAATATTAATTATTTTGAATATTTTAGAACACAATATGTTTTTTCATGGCTGTGACGGCACTTTTATTTGAATACTTGGTATACTGCCATTGTAGTTTGAAACAAAAAAGTCAAATATCTAATTTGTAAAATATAAATCGCAAATTTTTAAAATATATTTAGTTACTGATCTGACAGCATTTATTTGTCCCAAACAGTCAGTGACTTTGGCTAAAAATGGAAGAAGCATGTGTTTCTGAGTCATGAGGCAGCCATGTGGTAAAATTTCAAAATCAGGGTTTAGTCATCGTTAAATAAAAATACAGAATTTCCTCTTTTTCTGTTAAACTTCCAGATGATAGAATAAGCAACTTGTTGGGATTAATTGTTAATAGATTCAAACTCGCCTACTGCAGTAGTTTTATTTTAACAGACAACATTTAGGAATTCCCCCAGAAACAGCCTACATGTACAGGGCTAATCTATTGTTTTTTTCCTGTTAGATTTAGTAATTGTTTTGGTTAGTGGATGCATGTTAGAGGTAGATATATGTACGACGAAATTCATCTACATATTTAATCTCTTTCAAGTTTTTTTGGTGATGATGAAGTTATTTTTCAGCGTGATGTCTGTTGCGAACCAAGAAGCGCATCTAACTTTTCACCAAGAAAGGACACATGAACTCAGTGACATTCAGTTAAATTCAATTTAGTTTTTTTTTATTTTGAACCAATTCACAACATTGCCCTTTATAACACAAACGAAGTGGCATATTGCAAAGGAAAGTAGCAGTATCTTCTTTAGTGAGCCTGCCCCTGGCATCTAGTAGCATAAATAAAATGTCCATTCAAGTCAAGGCAAATGTTTCAGCTTGTGGTTCCACCACAGAACCTGAAAAGGTACTGAGAACCTCTCTGGGTGATCCGGAAAAGTTGGACTCCCCAATGTTACATTTCTGTTCCCCTTAAATAAGAACAGCTGTTTTTGGATCTAGGGTTATTTTCTGTGAATATTTTAAGAATCCAGCTCTGGTCTTGTGCTCTGGTTCTGGTTCTGACAGCCAAACATCCACTTCAGTGACTCTCAGTGAGATGTTTGTCCATTTCTCCCTCAGGATGTCCTGTAGTTTATCTCTCAGCTCTGAAACAGCTGCCGTCACATCTTCAAAGTACCTCAGAGGACGAACATCGATGCTGGATAAGTCACTGAGAGCAGACAGTGAGGGGTATTTCTGCAGGAAATGGTTGTGATCCTCTGTGTGTGCTGTTTAGTTTTGCAGGTTTTAAATAAAAATTTGTACTGAGTTTTCTTCACTATGCTAGTCAATGTTTTAAGAGTTATTGCCTCTCTGTTTTTTAAAAAATGTTTTTACCTGGCTGAAAGGAAAATTTCCCAACTGGAACAATAATAAAGTGATTCTGTGATGCTGATGTGATACTGCATATTAAAAAACTGATGGAGCAGAGTATGTTCTGTCAGCCGTGAAGTGGAGGAGCCTCCCAATGAGGAGGTGGAGCTCCTGTTGATGTTACCAACAGCAGCGATAGACTGGAGAAATTAATTTTAAAAGCTTAATAAAACTGTCTGAATCCAAGGTAACATCAATGAAATAACTGAACCCGTTTTTGCACTTCTGTTTAGACGTTTGAGACATCTGATTCCTTTTAAAAATGTACGAACCACTGTGCTCCAAACAAGACAGAACTGATCTTTTATGATTAGTGTTAATGTGAATTTGTTAGCATGTTCTGAACAGTTGCCTCCCTTATTTGTAGGCATGGCAAGAGTCATACATTTCTTAAAGTCCCAACATTTTACCCCTGATCAAATATCGTATTACCTGTGAGATTTGTTTTGCAGTGGAAGTTTACAAGTTAAAATATTCTGGATAAAGTAACACCAAGAGGAACATGTGGACGTCTTTGGGCAAAAAGGTTACAGAACAGGGTGTTGAACTGCGTTTGGTTTGGAGTTCGTTCACTGCATGAAGAGATTGGTTAGTTTGTATTTGGAACAACAATCTTACCAAACCCCAACCATTTAAAGTAGACTTAGAAGCAGATATTTCATTATGGGGTTGCTGATTATAGGAAGGAAGAAGTCAATCCGATCAATACCTTTTATTCTCATTAAAGTTTTCTGGCAAAAATGGGCACATTCGAAGAAAAAGAAACCTTCAACCTATACAGACAGTCGTCAAGAATGTTAATACATAAATGACAAGGCTTGAGTGGTTACTTGAATCAAAGTGCATCATGTTTTCTATGCTCCAATTATCTGGAACAATCGTCCAGACCAATGCAAAGCTGCTGAAACAGTTCCTTTGAATCAAAGCTAAAAATTCATCTGTGTACAGCTGCCGTTGAGTTAACGATTGATAATAGCTGGAATGTCATATGTTTAATTGTGTTATTTGTTTTGTGTCTCTAATGTATTTTATGCTCTTACTGTTCTCTCCTAATCTCCTAAAGCACATTGACTTGTTGGCTTGCCTTGTTGAAAGTATGCTGTACAAATAAAATTGCCTTGCTTTGCCAAATGGTTACAGTTTCGGAACCACAAGAAGTTTTGTTGTGCAGCTCCTATAGTTAATCTTATTAGCAAGAGCCAGAGTGACAGGTGTTTTCTGCTCAGACAGAAAACAACAACAGAGCCGGCCCAAGGCAGAAGCAAACCAAGCCAATTCTTAGGCCCTCTGAACCATCAGGGGCCTCCCATAAATGTGGAAATTGAACAAAGACCACAGATCTAAAACTTTGTTTACTGAGAATATCAGAATATGATTCAGTTTTATATAATTTTGTTTTTCAATTGTTTAGAATTTTAAGATTTTACAAACTTGGGAAGTTTACTTTGTAGCAAATTATTTGATCAATTTAACTAATTTATTAAACTAAAATGTTAATACATTAAAATTTAAACTAAAATAAATTAAAATTCCTGCGATAGACTGGAAACCTGTCCAGGGTGTACCCCACCTCTAGACTAATGACTCCGGGAGATAGGCACCAGCCCACCTGCAACCTTGGACGGCATAGATAATGGATGGACGGATAAATTAACATTTATTAAAATTACTTTTTAGTTTTTATTATTTTCTGTGTTTCTTACATTAGAAATTAATTAATTGTTTAATTACTTTTTAATCTTCATTGTTTGTTGTGTTACCATAGTTACCATTGGATGCTACGAGTTTAACCTTTTCTTTGTGTTTGAGCTTCAGATTGTCTCAGAAAATAATAACCAATTATCCTTAATTAGTTTTAGGATCAGCAAATTAAACTTGACCTCCTCTCCCAGATTTGACCAAATCTTGATTGAAATGCTGTCAGTGGGGGTGGTGGTCTAACAGGAAAGATCCCCGGCCCCCAAGTTAAAATCTGCTTAAGGCCCCATAAGACTTTGGGCCAGCCCTGAACAACAATTCAACTTTTTGACATATTTCTCTGGCTATCTGGAGCACTAAGAAATGCTGCACAGCCCCCTCCCCTGTTAGGCTAAGTAATCTCTAAATTGCCCTTAGGTGTGTGTGTGTGAGAGAAAAATTTAAAAATATTTCAGGAACTGCAAAGATGATAGAGATTGTTGTCCCAAAAGCAGCTGTTATCTGTGATTTTGTTTTACAAGGGTTAAGCTGTCTGTTCAATTCAATTCAATTCAAATTCAATTCAAAATTACTTTATTAATCCCAAAGGGAAATTAAATGTTGCTGTAACTCATTATGCAAGTTCCTTCAAAGATTTGTTGTAGATGCTGATGGCTGTGGGTAGGGATGATCTCTTGTAGTGCTCTGCAGATCTGAAGAAGCCTCTGACTGCAGACGCTCTGTAGTTGTATGACATTATTATTGTATTATTTTTATTATTGTATGACATTGTTGTATGATGTTGTGTTGATTCATGTATTAAAATGATCATGATATAGAATGTTAAACAAATTCTGGTGTCAGAAAAAGAAAACTGGTGCTGATGATCTAAAAATCTCTTTGCTTGGAAGCAAATTTAGTTGCTTTTCTACCTGAAGCATCACAGTTCAGTCTTTCATCCAACAGTTTATTAACCCAGCTGACAAAAAAACTCAACGTTTTTCAACAAATATAAACTATGAAAATCTCAGCTCATATCTCTGTTGTTGTGCGTGATGTAACTTTCTTTGCTGAGTTGAAGGCATCTCTGTAACAAACTGTGACTCATGAAATCACAGACATTCATGTTCAAACAAACTTTTATCTTGATTATCTTGATACAGCTGAAGTCACAGAACTGGTGCCAACACAAGAGGACGCTGTTACTACACCTTTTAAAACCAAGATGGTAAAAACTTTTCTCTTTAAATGTTTTAAATCAGGTGCTCAAATGTTGTACGTGTGAAAGTAAAATTCATTATGATCCACAGTTTCTCGTCACACATTGCGACTGATTGGTTCATCTCTTTTTAAAAATTTTTTTTTAATGTCAATATTATTTTATTCGCATTGTCTGTCTATTTACTTAGCTCGTCTTCATCATCATTTTTAATGTGTGAGTCAAGTGGTTTTGTCTCTGTCCTTCTGTTTTCAGCCTATGCAAAATACAATTTCTAAATGGCCAACATGTCAAAAGTTGGAATAGATGGAGTCCATCCTCAGAAGACCACTCTGAGGTCCAATCCTATCAGCCAGGAATAGTAAACTGATGTTACGGTTTACTCAGGATCATCAACATTTTACAATACTAAAAGAAAAAAAGTTGCCTGGTCCAATGGGTCTCAATTTCAGCTGCAACATTCAGATGGTAGGGTAGAAATTTAACATTAAAAAGCAGCATGGATCCAGCCAATCGTATATCAACGATTCAGGCTGGTGGTGGGGATGTCATGGTGGGGAAGCTGTTTTCTTGACACCGTTTAGACCTCTTAGTATGAACTGAGCATTTTTCAAACCCCACAAGCCATCTGAGCATTGCTACTGAGCATGTAAATCCATTTAGGACCAAAGTCTACAGATCTTTTGATGACTACTTCCAGCAGACCAGTGCGCCATGTCACACCTCAGATAATCTTAAGCAGGTTCCTTGAACATAAAAAGTTCACTGAACTTCAGTGGCCTCCAGATTCACCAGATCTGAGTCCAACAGAGCATCTGTGAGGAAGGTTTGCATCATGAATGTGCACCCGATAAATCTCCAGCAACTGTGTGTCGACCATTTCAGTTTGGCCAAAATCTCTTCGAATTTTTTCTGACACCTTACTTAACCTGTACCATGAAGAATAAAGGCAATTCTGAAGGCAAACGTGGATCCAGCAAGGTACAGGGCAATATGTGGCGGTTGAAGTGGCTTGAGTGTAATGAACAAGAGATGGCATCCTGTGGTTGAAGGTGGTTACATGTCAACAAGTCACACAAAAGGCATCCTACTTAATCAGTTATGTGGCCTTTATCAAACCGATCAAGCTTTGGCTTCTTGTTTCATTACAAGAACACCTTGTTTCAATTTGAAGCAAAAGTGGTTTCCCTTAATTGGGATTTTTGTCTCTACCCAGCTGTTCTGTAAGTTTCAGTTTTTATATTTTAACCATTTCTTGCCTGCTACATCTGGATCTTTTACACCACTGTTGGCAGTTATCTGATTTTATTAAACCAGAATTCTCTCCAAATGTGACATTAAAAGTGTTGTTTATCTATTAGATAACTAATGTTATTAACTAAACAACTGACTAAAGTGGCTCAGATAAAGCGAAAATTCAAAATAAACAGTGGAAAAATAGCTGTCACTGAAAGATGTTACACATCCTGTATCTCTATGAAACTGCTCTGATTACTCCTCCCTCATCTTCCTTCCTTCTTTTTGTTTTATGTTCCCTCCCCATTAGAACCACAGCAATATTAATTATAAGTGCTGACATGCCTAATTCCCTTTATACCACATTGTAGGTTGATGCAAGCTCACACTGGTTTCATTTGTCTGAAAGTGAAACTTAAACAGTCTCTGAGATAAGAAATGCCACAGAAAGGATTTCAGCTGGACCGAGAGAGTTTCTCCTGTTCCATCTGTCTGGATCTACTGAAGGATCCGGTGACGATTCCCTGCGGACACAGCTACTGCATGAAGTGCATTAATAACCTCTGGGATGAAGAAGACCAGAAAGACGTCCACAGCTGTCCTCAGTGCAGACAGACCTTCACACAGAGGCCTGTCCTGGTGAAAAACATCATGCTAGCAGCTTTAACTGAGCAGCTGAAGAGGACTGGACCCGTAGCTGCTCCTCCTGATCAGAGCTACGCTGGACCTGAAGATGTGGCCTGTGATATCTGCACTGGCAGGAAAGTAAAGGCCATAAAGTCCTGTTTGACGTGTTTGTTGTCTTACTGTGAGAAACATCTGCAGCCTCATTACGACGTGGCTCGGTTAAAGAAGCATCAGCTGGTGGAGCCCTCCAAGCAGCTCCATGAGAACATCTGCTCCCGTCACGATGAGGTGATGAAGATGTTCTGTCGCACTGATCAGCAGAGCATCTGTTATGTCTGCACAGTGGATGAACATGAAGGCCACGACATCGTCTCGGCTGCAGCAGAGAGGACGGAGAAGCAGAAGGAGCTGAAAGTGAGGAGAGAAGAAATCCAGCAGAGAATCAAGGACCGAGAGGAAGATCTGGTGTTGCTTCAACAGGAGGTGGATGACATCAATCACTGCGCTGATGAAGCTGAAGATGACAATGAAAAGATCCTCACTGAGGTGATAAATTTCATCCAGAACAGAAGCTCTGAGTTGAAGCAGCAGATCAGATCCCAGGAGAAATTTGAGGTAAACAGAGTCAAAGGTCTCCAGGAGAAGCTGGAGCAGGAGATCTGTGAGCTGAAGAGGAGAGATGCTGAACTGGAGCAGCTCTCACACACAGAGGATCACAAACAGTTTCTGCAGAACTACCCCTCTCTGTCTGCTGTTAGTGAGTCTAAAGACTCATCCAGCATCAATGTTCGTCCTCTGAGGTACTTTGAAGATGTGACGGCAGCTGTTTCAGAGCTGAGAGATAAACTACAGGACATCCTGAGGGAGAAATGGACAAACATCTCACTGAGAGTCACTGAAGTGGATGTTTTACTGTCAGAACCAGAACCGAGGACCAGAGATGACTTCTTAAAATACTCAAAGGAAATCACCTTGGATCCAAACACTGCTCACAGACAGCTGCTATTATCTGAGGGGAACAGGAAGGTGACCCTAATGAATAACAATCAGGTTTATCCAGATCAACCAGAGAGGTTCTTTGTACCATTTCAGATCCTGAGTAAACAGAGTCTGACTGGTCGCTGTTACTGGGAAGTGGAGTGGGGAGGACATGGAGGTTATGTAGCGGTCGCCTACAAGGATGCCAACACTGCAGAGAGTGAATTTGGAAACAGTGACACATCCTGGGCTTTACTTTGCAGCAGAAACAAAAATGAGTTTTTGCACAACAGCTTCAGCATTCCCATCGCAAATCCTCAGAGCTCAAGAGTTGGAGTGTACCTGGATCACAGTGCAGGTACTTTATCTTTCTACAGCGTCTCAGAGACTATGACTCGTCTTTTCAAAGTCAAGACTCCCTTCACCCAGCCTGTCTATGCTGGGATATGTCTCTTCTTCAATTATGGTGATACTGCTGAGATCCGTGAAGTCTAAATTTCCCCTCAGAGGAAAGGTCTGTGCTGAACTAGTGAATTATCCAGGGCGTACTCTGAACTCATGTCGTTTTGCTATATTCTTGAACAGGATTAGTTTGAAAAAAGGATTGATGGTCCGTGTTGCTTTTCCAATCATTTTTGTTGTTTTGCCATAACATTATTGTGTCATTAGTAAATCTTTTGGTGTTCATTTTTTGGTTCAGGTTTTTGTTAAGCCCGTTACTTTTGCATGGCTTTTTAAAAAAAAAATCTTTCTTAAGCTTGTATGATTTTTCCTTATATTTTGTGGCATGATTTAAATCTTTGTAGAACATATTTACTCTAAAGTGCATAAAAAACTGTTTAAACATTGGAATTTTATATTATTCCCTATTAACCCCTTCATTTGTTCCTGGTAAATGAAAGTGTACATAAATTAATTGAATTGATTCGAAGAACACTGCTTAACAATCATATATTTGGAAAAAAAACAATAGTTGCAAAAATCAATAAAGTAATTTTTATTTTGAAATCATTTGAATTCTGTCTTTACTCTAGGACTTCCATCGACTCTATATAGATTTTTGACTTTTAAAGAAAATTAAGATTCTCATTGAAGTTAATTTAACCAAAGGAGGTAAGCTGTTAGGTGGTTGGCTGCTCAAAGCTTTTCTTCCAATAGTAGACACATTTTTCTTTACATATACTGATAAAACACGTGGTATCAAATTAAGTGGAGAACTTTTCATTGAACGTTTCAGAAAAATGTGTGGCAAGGAGCTGGCAAATAACTGAGGAAGGAGGCTGATTAGCACACAAGCTGCACCTGAGACTTAAAGGATCTGGAACCAAAGTACAGAACCAGACAACAATCTAAAGGAAATAACACAAATATACAAGAAAAAAATACAAGGATAAAATTAAGAAGCTAAACATGAAGGAATGAACTAATCTGGCAACACCTAACAAACAATAAACACAAGGGAAATGAACGGAATATGGCCAGACTTCTGAAAATACATCACCCACAAAAGAAAATGCTATTCACACAAACAAAAACAAAACCCACATACTTAGGAATGTGACAGGCATGGAATACACAAGAAAACAAAGGCAAACAAAGTTGTCTTATTTAAGTATTGTTCTGTGTTGTAAGCAATGCACAGTCTCTTACAAATTCAAACTACTTAAAGAGCAACTCACCCCCAAATCAACTTTTTATGTTGATAAGATGTATAAATGAGTGTCTAATAGTGCTATCTACATGTCTGGTCATTATTTGTTCTGTATTTTTGTATATTTTAGTAAAAATCTCAAATTTTCTACCAAAGACGGTCAGTGTGGCGCCCTATTCAGGTTAAAAGTCTATACTGCACCTGAATTTGAATCTGGCATTCCTATTCGCTCTGCGGTGACGCCACCTGGCCCTCTCCCCCCAAGCGTTCGCTGGTCCGCCACGCAACTCCTCCTTTAGTCACATTTTTCAAACTGGAAATGTAGGTGGACAAAGACTCTGGTAGGGGGGTGAGTTGCTCTTTAAGCCGCAACAAAACAGAGATGGAGTAAGAGACAAGTTTTAAACAAATATAAATCCTGTTTGTTGTCAAACTAAAAGAATATACACACGTGCTCAAATTTGTTGGTACCCCTCCACAAAAAATGAAGAATGCACAATTTTCTCTGAAATAATTTGAAACTGACAAAAGTAATTGGCATCCACCATTGTTTATTACATATTTAATAGAAATCAGACTTTGCTTTTGATGTTTCAGTCAACATAATATTGTAAATAAGAAAACAAATGAAAATGGCATGGACAAAAATGATGGGACCCCTAACCTAATATTTTGTTGCACAACCTTTAGAGGCAATCACTGCAATCAAACGTTTTCTGTAGCTCTCAATGAGACTTCTGCACTTGTTAACAGGTAGTTTGGCCCACTCTTCCTGAGCAAACTGCTCCATCTGTCTCAGGTTTGATGGGTGCCTTCTCCAGACTGCAAGTTTCAGCTCTTTCCATAGATGTTCGATAGGATTCAGATCAGGACTCATAGAAGGCCACTTCAGAATAGTCCAATGTTTTGTTCGTATCCAGTCTTGGGTGCTTTTAGCTGTGTGTTTTGGGTCATTATCCTGTTGGAGGACCCATGACCTGCGACTGAGACCGAGCTTTCTGACACTGGGCAGTACGTTTCGCTCCAGAATGCCTTGATAGTCTTGAGATTTCATTGTGCCCTGCACAGATTCAAGGCACCCTGTGCCAGGCGCAGCAAAGCAGCCCCAGATCATAACCGAGCCTCCTCCATGTTTCACTGTCGGTATGGTGTTCTTTTCTTTGAAAGCTTCATTTTTTCGTCTGTGAACATAGAGCTGATGGGACTTGCCAAAAAGCTCCAGTTTTGACTCATCTGTCCAAAGGACATTCTCCCAGAAGGATTGTGGCTTGTCAATATGCATTTTAGCAAATTCCAGTCTGGCTTTTTTATGTTTTTCTTTCAAAAGTGGAGTCCTCCTGGGTCTTCTTCCATGGAGCCCACTTTCGCTTAAACAGCGACGGATTGTGCGATCAGAAACAGACGTACCTTCACCTTGGAGTTCAGCTTGTATCTCTTTGGCAGTTATCCTTGGTTCTTTTTCTACCATTCGCACTATCCTTCTGTTCATTCTGGGGTCGATTTTCCTCTTGCGGCCGCGCCCAGGGAGGTTGGCTACAGTTCCATGGACCTTAAACTTCTTAATAATATTTGCAACTGTTGTCACAGGAACATCAAGCTGCTTGGAGATGGTCTTGTAGCCTTTACCTTTACCATGCTTGTCAATTACTTTCTTTCTGATCTCCTCAGACAACTCTCTCCTTTGCTTTATCTGGTCCATGTTCAGTGTGGTGCACACAATGATACCAAACAGCACAGTGACTACTTTTCTCCATTTAAATAGGCTGAATGACTGATTACAAGATTGGAAACATGTGTGATACTAATTAAAGTAACTATTTAGTTTGAAATATCACTATGATCCAGTTATTTATTATCTTTTCTAAGGGGTACCAACAAATGTGTCCAGGCCATTTTAGAATATCTTTGTAGAATAAGCAATAATTCAACTCTTTTCACAGCTTCTTTTCTTTATTCTATGACATACAAAAGGCATGCAAGTATACATGATAAAATAGCTTTCAATTTCATCACTTTTCAGGAGTAATGCAGCATTATTTCAATGAGCTGTAAGGGTACCAACAAATTTGAGCACGTGTGTACATATTAGGGCCCCAGTCAAGTTCAGTTCCCTACAATTCTAAGTTGAAAAACTAAAATAATCTTGGTCTTTTTTCTCTCTTTTCTCTTTTGCTATTTTTTTTGCTTGCAATGACTAATACTATGTAAAATGTTAGTATGTAATGTTTTTGTTTTTTCCAAAAATCTGCAATGCTTCCACCAAATAGTGTTGATTGATTTTAGACAGTCTTTCCATTGGAAGAAAATGCAGCTGGAGAGCAGTTAGCAAACTTGTGGTCTTACAGTAGACTACCCCTCCTCTTCTTGCTCTTGGACACGCTGTCAATCTCCTAGTTCCCTCCTTGTCAGTTCTACAGTTCAGTTTTAGTGCTGACACGCCTCCTTCGCAATAAAAGGCACATGACACGTAGATCAAGCTCAGACTGGTTTCAATTTTTAAGAAAGCAAAACGTAAGAAGCCTCTGAGAGGAGAAATGGCACAGAAAGGATTTCAGCTGGACCGAGAGAGTTTCTCCTGTTCCATATGTCTGGATCTACTGAAGGATCCGGTGACGATTCCCTGCGGACACAGCTACTGCGTGAAGTGTATTACAAACTTCTGGGATGAAGAAGACCAGAAAGACGTCCACAGCTGTCCTCAGTGCAGACAGGCCTTCACACAGAGGCCTGTCCTGGTGAAAAACATCATGTTGGCAGCTTTAACTGAGCAGCTGAAGATGACTGGACCCGTAGCTGCTCCTCCTGATCAGAGCTACGCTGGACTTAAAGATGTGGCCTGTGATATTTGCACTGGGAGAGGATTAAAAGCCACAAAGGCCTGTTTGACGTGTTTGTTGTCTTACTGTGAGAAACATCTGCAGCCTCATTACGACGTGGCTCGGTTAAAGAAGCATCAGCTGGTGGAGCCCTCCAAGCAGCTCCATGAGAACATCTGCTCCCGTCACGATGAGGTGATGAAGATGTTCTGTCGCACTGATCAGCAGAGCATCTGTTATGTCTGCACAGTGGATGAACATAAAGGCCACAATGTCGTCTCAGCTGCAGCAGAGAGGACGGAGAAGCAGAAGGAGCTGAAAGTGAGGAGAGAAGAAATCCAGCAGAGAATCAATGACAGAGAGAAAGACGAAAAGTTGCTTCATCAGGAGGTGAAGGCCATCAATAGCTCTGCTGATAAAGCAGTGGCAAACAGTGAGAAGATCTTCATTGATGTGATTGATCTGATCCAACAAAATAGCTCTGAACTGAAGCAGCAGATCAGATCCCAGCAGAAATCTGAAGTGAGTCGAGTCAAAGATCTTCAGGAGAAGCTGGAGCAGGAGATCTGTGAGCTGAAGAAGAAAGATGCTGAGCTGGAGAAGCTGAAGCACACAGAGGATCATAACCAGTTCCTGCAGAACTACCCCTCTCTGTCTGCTCTCAGTGAGTCTAAACACTTATCCAGCATCAATGTTCGTCCTCTGAGGTACTTTGAAGATGTGACAGCAGCTGTTTCAGAGTTGAGAGATAAACTACAGGACATCCTGAGTGAGAAATGGACAAAGATCTCAATAAGAGTCACTGAAGTGGATGTTTGGCTGTCAGAACCAGAACCAGAGCCCAAGACCAGAGCTGGATTCTTAAAATATTCACAGAAAATAACCCTAGATCCAAAAACAGCTCACAAACAGCTGTTCTTATTTAAGGGGAACAGAAATGTAACATTGGGGAGTCCAACTTTTCCTGATCACCCAGAGAGGTTCTCAGTACCTTTTCAGGTTCTGAGCAAGCAAAGCCTCATGGGACGCTGTTACTGGGAGGTAGAGTGGGAAGGACTGGGAGGTTATATAGCAGTTGCCTACAAGGATGTTTATGAAACAGACAGTGAGTTTGGAGATAATGACAAATCCTGGGCTTTATTTTGTAAAATAAACAAAAATAAGTTTTTGCACAACAACATCCAAACTCCCATCCCTGGTTCTACGTTCTCCAGAGTTGGAGTGTACCTGGATCAACGAGCAGGTACTCTGTCCTTCTACAACGTCTCCCAGACCATGACTCTGCTCCACAGAGTCCAGACCACCTTCACTCAGCCGCTCTACGCTGGAATACGACTCTACCTCCGTTTCAGCGACACCGCTGAGATCTGTAAGCTGAACTAACTCATGTTGTGCCTGAGTAGTGAAAGGAGGTGCAAAAGGCTATTGCAATGCAGATACTTGTTTAGAATCAATTTTAAAGTTTTCTGCAAAATATTTGCATGATTTTAAATTAAAAAGAAAACAAAAACTGACATACACCACACATTTATGTCACCCAATGTATGCCCCGCCCCCCTCCGTCCATGTCATCCATCTGGTAGGTTTCCTGTGGTGCTAAGAGACTTTTGGTTTCCCTGTAGAACTACTGGTTCAGTAATTTAGAGAGCATCAAGTGGGAACTTCTCTGCAAACTGCCTTTTTTGAGGTGGGTCAGAACCTGGAAACTCATAACCTGCAGAAATAAAACAAAATCCTAACTGGCCTCGTTTTAGATCAAATTGGAAACAGTTTCTAAATGACGATCAGGTTTGCTGTCATTTTTGAATCAGTTTGATGGTATGGTGTTTGTTTTTATTGTTTTGTATTGTGGGGTCATAATCAATGTCATGTTTTTTTAACTCTGTTTTGAATTTGTATTTTAAACCCTGTATTATATTGTTTGTTTATGTATAGGTCCAACTGTGACTGACATCGCTAAGCTTAGCTCAGGTTAACTCCTATGACTAAAAAAAATCCATTAATAAATAATCTGGAATATTGATAATTAGTTTAAAACATTTAATTAGCTTAAACCCCCTTAAGGCTGTATCTACAAAAGACTTTAGAACCAAAAAAAAAAAAAAAAAACATAAAACATGATAAACAGCTCCTGACTGAATCTGAGCCAGTATCATCATTATTATTGGTGGACTGTGGGGAAACACTCCATTCCTGCCATAGTAGGAGAGAAACTGGACGATTTCAGGTTGAAAGAAGAGAGCTGACTACAGAGGCGTGGTGGAACCACAAGCTGAAACATTTGCCTTGACTTGAATGGACATTTTATTTATGCTACTAGATGCCAGGGGCAGGCTCACTAAAGAAGATACTGCTACTTTCCTTTGCAATATGCCACTTCATTTGTGTTATAAAGGGCAATTTTGTGAATTGGTTCAGTATAAAAAAAAAACTAAATTGAATTTAACTGAATGTCACTGAGTTCATGTGTCCTTTCTTGGTGAAAAGTTAGATGCGCTTCTTGGTTTGCAACAGACATCACGCTGAAAAATAACTTCATCATCACCAAAAATACTGAAAGAGATTAAATATGTAGATGAATTTCGTCGTACATATATCTACCTCTAACATGCATCCACTAACCAAAACAATTACTAAATCTAACAGGAAAAACACAATAGATTAGCCCTGTACATGTAGGCTGTTTCTGGGGGAATTCCTAAATGTTGTCTGTTAAAATAAAACTACTGCAGTAGGCGAGTTTGAATCTATTAACAATTAATCCCAACAAGTTGCTTATTCTATCATCTGGAAGTTTAACAGAAAAAGAGGAAATTCTGTATTTTTATTTAACGATGACTAAACCCTGATTTTGAAATTTTACCACATGGCTGCCTCATGACTCAGAAACACATGCTTCTTCCATTTTTAGCCAAAGTCACTGACTGTTTGGGACAAATAAATGCTGTCAGATCAGTAACTAAATATATTTTAAAAATTTGCGATTTATATTTTACAAATTAGATATTTGACTTTTTTGTTTCAAACTACAATGGCAGTATACCAAGTATTCAAATAAAAGTGCCGTCACAGCCATGAAAAAACATATTGTGTTCTAAAATATTCAAAATAATTCATATTGATAACATTGATTTATCCGTCACAACTCAGAATCAGTTGTCTTGCTCTATTGTCGCCACATTCTTCCTTGATTGACGGGATTGCTTCACAGTCAGGGACTCAATGCGTTAGGCAAGACTTCTCTATAATCTTCGACAATTAGTCATAATCTAAATTCGACTTTCATGTATAAGATTGGACTATGTCACATTTAACAAATGCTTGTATTGTATTTGTAAGAATGGGAATTATTGTGTATTTCTTTATAAATAAAATGAACTAAAATGTTTTACTTTTCTTGGATTTAAGCGCAACATTTGGCTCGGTGGATGACTCTATTCTTTCAAATCAACGCGAGGACGAAGCTGAAATTCATGGCCCTGTCCTTCAGTGGTTGTTCTGGTATTTATTTGGCAGCACTTTGATATTTTGAAGATTTCCCTCCTCTGCTGCTGCTGCATTAGGTTATTCTTTTCCTCATCAATTCATCTTGGGGCCAGTTTCATTCACTAATCTTGTTTTGTTTTAGTCATTTCTTTCGAAAATACAACATTTGTTTCCATTGTTATGCAGAGGACGCATATTTGAATATCCCTGATACCAAGTGACCCAATAGCAAGAACATCCATTCAGGGCTTCTGAGGTGAAATCCTGGATATCTGATGAGGTTCTGCGTTTGACTAAAAGCAACAGCAAAATATTCTTCTTGTGTTTAAAAACAACTTCATAACCATCAAGCCGGAAATGTGAGTATATTTTGAAGAGCTGTTAAAACTCAAGAACAATTGAGGCGTTTTTCCACCTCATCATCTCATGCTGACTGTAAACACTCTCCTCCTTCTGTCATTTAATATGCTAGCAGAGACCTGTAGATCTTTGAACTCTACATTATGAAGTCTGACCTTGGGAGGTCCGCTCCTTCCACTTGTTTTAAGACTTTTAATTTGCAGGGTGTTGGGTGGTTTAGTTGGTAGAGCAGGAGTGAAATGTGCAGAGGCAACAGTCCTCAATGCTGTCCTTGGTTTGATTTCTGGTCTTGGGTCATTTGCTGCACATCTTCCCTTTCATTGTAAGTCACAACTAAAACGTGTTTGTTTAGAGAGTTGTGTATGCTTCTAGCTTTATTGATGTTTTTACTTTATAAGCTTTGTCTGTGTTTAATTGCTATTTTTATTTTACCTCTCAATCATGTAAAGCTCCTTGAATCACCTTGTTGTTGAAAGTATGCTAGACAAGTAAAATTGCCTCGCCTTTCATCCTCCACCCGCTTCCCTGTAGAAGTACCATTCAATAAAGGACACTAGTGTCAAAAAATATCTGTAAAAGTAAGGAATGCTGATGGAAATATTGGAATGTTGCTTTTTAAAAGGTCATAAATTTTTTTAAAAGTTTATCTGATGAGAGGGAACCAAATTAAAGGCTGGTAACCCTAAAATAATTTTTAGCATTTCCTAGAAGTTTGTTTATTTATATCAGTAGAAAAGATTTTTTTATAATAGTTTGATTTAAATGCATAAAAACATATAGTTTCATCAAGTTTTGTGTTGTTTTTTTCTTTCTAAAATCTCCATAACTAAATGTGTTACTACGTCAGTTAATATTTGTCACCATTAGAGGGAGTAGAGAGCCCTCTTGTGGTAAACTCAGGAAGTTCAGTTATCCTC
Organism: Valencia hispanica; assembly: GCA_963556495.2. Taxonomy (NCBI): domain Eukaryota; kingdom Metazoa; phylum Chordata; class Actinopteri; order Cyprinodontiformes; family Valenciidae; genus Valencia; species Valencia hispanica. The sequence goes on from OY747704.1 coordinate 46,978,743, forward strand.
AACCAAAATCAAAGCCGACCATCTGAAATCTAGACAAGCCACAGTAGCAAAAGACTTTGGTCTGCAGGTTGGGCTAACCACGCTCTGTTGTGGCCTCAGCAGGTCTATCATTAGCTCGGGTAAGTGTAGGCTGGGCCAATCACAGCATTCTATGTTTGTAGAGAAACGATGAGCTGGCTTAGCACCATTATTAGTTTTTTTTATGATGACGGAGCTGACCGCGGTCAAGCCATCCACTGCTAGGGCTCTTATAAACATTAGCTTCGCGCACACATGATGCATTACGGTAATAGAGCATTGGTGCATCCTTTCAGGCGAAAACCGTGAAAGAGAGAGAAATTAAAAAGATTAACCATAATAAATTATTTTTTATTACCTACATAATACTTTTCATTCTATACCACAAGTACAGATTTAATCATTTTACAGCAAGTTTTTGAGAAATGCCAAGTCAAAGTACAGTAGGCTACAATGAAAAGGCGTTTGTGCCATTTTCAAGAATGTATTTCTCCAAAATACTAAGAGGTGACAACAAACTCTCTCCATATTATGGTAAAAGGTGTCCTATAATGCGGCTCACTTGACCGCGGCCAGAGCTGCGATGGAGCAAAACAACAAAGATGTTTGTGGGGGCTCAGGAACGGCCCTCGTTTGAAGCGGCTTTGGCATCAACTTTGGACAATTTAAACTTGGGCTGTTCTTTGAGAGATTACAGGTAGAGGCACTTTCATTTGCCCCATTGAGTGCTTTCCATCGCTCTGAATATGTCACGTTGTTCGTTGCTCTGATTGGTCCTAGCGTAGTCCAATTGCGTGCAGAGACAGTTTAAAAGTATACACACACACACACACACACACATATATATATATATATATATATATATATATATATATATATATATATATATATATATATATATATATATATATATATATATATATATATATATGTATATATATATATATATATATATTTATATGTTTTGATCCAAGCAGCTCCATGAGAACATCTGCTCCCGTCACGATGAGGTGATGAAGATGTTCTGTCGCACTGATCAGCAGAGCATCTGTCAGTTTCAAGGTATCAACTTGTTACCATCACACAGTTCTTAAGGTTTAAAGCCCTTTTAATGAGATGTCAGAGAAAGAGCCGGAGAGAGCAGAAATTATGCTTCTCACATTGGCCAACTGGCTTTAGAAAAGCTACCAGAGTGTCCCCTCACTTAGAGGAAAGACAAACTTGGCTGTTGTAATCTTAATATTAATAGAACATATTTCTGGTAGTGAAAAACACAGTAGGGAAACTAAAAGATACCTGTCACTGACTTAAAACTGCAGTTAGCAATCAGACTGCAGACTGGTTTGTTGATGTCGACTAGTTAAGTATCTTGCACAGAAATAATAATGTTCTTAATTATCAGCACTGGAAAACTACTACTAAATGAAGCATTTTTCTATTTTTTGATTAAATAAAAGAAACTCATACTATTGATATTTGATAACAATGTTATACAATTAGTTGTCAGTTGTTAACAGTTTGTTTAATTTACTGTAGATTATGTGTTTAAACTGGAAGTGTCTCTAAATGCCATTTGATGTGATTTATATGAATAAATTGAATTGAAAATGAATCTTTGTTTGAATATTAGTTTAAATGCAGCACTATAAATGTTTCAACAGTCATGTACGTGTGGTTGGTCCTCTCATAAACTAAGAGGCCTAACTTTATTATATAAGACAAACTTTTCAGGAAATGTATGAAAATATGATTTTGTAATAGTGCTTTGATTATTCACTATGATAAAAATATATTATAATTCTGTATATTTTGTCAATCAGCATATATAGTCAACAATAAATAGTCCACATAGTATAGGGTTGTATTTATTTCTTGAATTTTGGACCAACTCTGACAACCATCCCCAACAAATAGGAAAAAATAACTCCATTATAGAAATTAACCTAAATTTGTATTTGATCTTAATTAAACCATTTCCCTTATGCTTCACTTAATGCAACACACCAGGAGAAAAAGGTGGGGAAATGTTTAAAGCAGAAATTAATCAAGTGATGTAATAGTTAATTGGAAATTACTGACTGCAATGGCAGCAATTATTCTTTAAATGTGTATCAATTCTCACACTCTGGATAGGTCACCAGTCCATCACAAGTCAATACAGCACACACACACACACACACACACACACACACACACACACACACACACACACACACACACACACACACACACACACACACACACACACGCACACACACACACACACACACACACACACACACACACACTCATACCTAAGGGCAATCTAGAGATTTATTAGCCTTACAGGGGAAGTATGTGTGCTTCATTTCTCAGTGCTCCAGACAGCCAGAGATATATGTCACAAAGCTGAATTGTTGTTTTCCATCTGAGCAGAAAACACCTGTCACTCTGGCTCTTGCTAAAAAAAGATTAACTATAGGAGCTGCACAACAAAACTTCTTGTGGTTCTGAAACTGTAACCATTAGGCAAGGCAAGGCAACTTTATTGATACAGCATACTTTCAACAAGGCAAGTCAACAAGTCAATGTTTATTGTTTATTTGGATCTCCATTAGCTTCCACAATGTGGTTGCTAGTCTTCTTGGGGCCCATAAAAGTGCTTAAATGAGCTTTAGGAGATTAGGGGAGAGCAGTAAGAGCATAAAATACATTAGAGACACAAAACAAATAACACAATTAAACATATGACATTCCAGCTATTATCAATCGCTTACTCAACGGCAGCTGTACACAGATCAATTTTTAGGTTTGATTCAAAGGAACTCTATGTTTCAGCAGCTTTGCATTGGTCTGGACGTTTGTTCCAGATAGTTGGAGCATAGAAAACATGATGCACTTTGATTCAAGTAACCACTCAAGCCTTGTCATTTATGTATTAACATTCTTGACGACTGTCTGTATAGGTTGAAGGTTTCTTTTTCTTTGAATGTGCCCATTTTTGCCTTCTTCCTTCCTATAATCAGCAACCCCATAATGAAATATCTGCTTCTAAGTCTACTTTAAATGGTTGGGGTTTGGTAAGATTGTTGTTGCAAATACAAACTAACCAATCTCTTCATGCAGTGAACGAACTCCAAACCAAACGCAGTTCAACACCCTGTTCTGTAACCTTTTTGCCCAAAGATGTCCACATGTTCCTCTTGGTGTTACTTTATCCAGAATATTTTAACTTGTAAACTTCCACTGCAAAACAAATCTCACAGGTAATACGATATTTGATCAGGGGTAAAATGTTTCATGTTCCTTGGGACTCTTTCCATGCCTACAAACAAGGGAGGCAACTGTTCAGAACATGCTAACAAATTCACATTAACACTAATCATAAAAGATCAGTTCTGTCTTGTTTGGAGCACAGTGGTTCGTACATTTTTAAAAGGAATCAGATGTCTCAAACGTCTAACCAGAAGTGCAAAAACGGGTTCAGTTATTTCATTGATGTTACCTTGGATTCAGACAGTTTTATTAAGCTTTTAAAATCAATTTCTCCAGTCTATCGCTGCTGTTGGTAACATCAACAGGAGCTCCACCTCCTCATTGGGAGGCTCCTCCACTTCACGGCTGACAGAACATACTCTGCTCCATCGGTTTTTTAATATGCAGTATCACATCAGCATCACAGAATCACTTTATTATTGTTCCAGTTGGGAAATTTTCCTTTCAGCCAGGTAACAACATTTTTTTTTTAAACAGAGAGGCAATAACTCTAAAACATTGACTAACATAGTGAAGAAAACTCAGTACAAATTTTAATTTAAAAACTGTCAGACTTAAAGAGCAAAACAACATTTAAAACGTATCTGAATGATGCCTGAAAAATAAAATGGTGTTTTCATCTGGCGGTCCTTGATTTGGGCTGTCTGAATTTCTTTCCAGATGGTAGATGCAAAGATTCGGCATGAAATGGATGACGAGGGAAGTGAAGAAAGCTGGCTAACTGGGGCATTTAGGGTTGGAGGTCTCTGCTTTCTACACTGAACAGTCTGACCTCGGAAAGAAATTGCTTTGACATCCACTTCTGGCAAGATTGCCAGATAAAAGTTTTTTTTATGTCTGTTGGTAGAAGACATTTTCTACCATAGTTTTATTTAATTGCATTTTAAACTTCTGTAGTTAATATTTTATGTTTTACTATGTTATTTATGACAAACACTTTTTATGCGATTTGGATGAACTGTCATTCATAGTAAAAGTGACCATAGGGCAAACTTGGAACGTTTTGTTGTCCTCTAACTATAAAAGTGAACACAGCGCTGTAAATCACTGCAAACGTTACTCTGTCGATTTATCTCATGCTTCACTGCAAAAAAAACCCACTCTCTAACCGCAACGACAGGCATTTAACCGTAACTGTATTTTCCACCATATTTCTACTTGTTGCTGCAATCTAAACAATGCAAAACCAAACAAACAGGATAGTAGACAAAAAAGACTTGCTATGAAAAGTCTTGGTTGCAAAACAAACCCAAATCATTATGCTTCCACCACCATGCTTGACAGTTAGCTTGTGATGCTTGTGTCAGTGTTCTAGCGATTGGCTTTGTCTAAACATTGTGGTCCGTTCTGCTTTCGTCTCATCTGTCCAAAGGATGTTGTGGGTTATACAGATGTAATGTTGCTAAAGTCTTTGCTGATGTGTTTCCTCCTTGGCAATAAGTTGGATGCATGACAAGAATAACCACAATGTGAAAGCAGCCACTTTTTAACCTGTTGGACTTCAGGAAAACATCCTAAATTTTAATTTAATTAAAATATTTGTTCATATCTATCTATGATTAAAGAAATACCATGCATAATTTAGATATAATGTTTCTATTACTTTCAAGGATTTAAGACTTTAAACATTTAAATCAATCACGAAAGCTGTAACTCATGTAATCATCAAAAAGATAGATTTAACATGAGAAACTGGGAAGTATGAAAAAAGTTTAAACATTAGCCAATAACAAATTAGACAATTAAGTTTAGTTGTAAAAAGGGTTGAACACAGCGTCTCTCTGTCAGACTGTTCTGATAACTCCTCCCTCAAACTGCAGAGCCACTCTATCCACTGATTTCCTGTTACTCCCCCAGTCAGTTCCACATTTTATTGGCCTATCGAGAGCTGACACGCCTTCTGCACTGCACAAATTCATGACATACGGAGAAGAGATCAGAGTGGTTTCATTTGTCTGCAGCAATGGCGCAGAACGGAGTTCAGCTGGACCGAGAGACTTTCTCCTGTTCCATCTGTCTGGATCTACTGAAGGATCCGGTGACGATTCCCTGTGGTCACAGCTACTGCATGAAGTGTATTAAAAACTTTTGGGACGAAGGGGACCAGAAAGACGTCCACAGCTGTCCTCAGTGCAGACAGACCTTCACACCGAGGCCTGTCCTGGTTAAAAGCACCATGCTAGCAGCTTTAACTGAGCAGCTGAAGATGACTGGACCCGTAGCTGCTCCTCCTGATCAGAGCTACGCTGGACCTGAAGATGTGGCCTGTGATATCTGCACTGGCAGGAAACTAAAAGCCATAAAGTCCTGTTTGACGTGTTTGGTATCTTACTGTGAGAAACACCTGCAGCCTCATTACGACGTGGCTCCGTTTAAAAAGCATCAGCTAGTGGAGCCCTCCAAGCAGCTCCATGAGAACATCTGCTCCCGTCACGATGAGGTGATGAAGATGTTCTGTCGCAGCGATCAGCAGAGTATTTGCTACGTCTGCATGGTGGACGAACACAAAGGCCACGACATCGTCTCGGCTGCAGCAGAGAGGACGGAGAAGCAGAAGGAGCTGAAAGGGAGGAGAGAAGAAATCCAGCAGAGAATCAATGACAGAGAGAAAGACGAAAAGTTGCTTCATCAGAAGGTGAAGGCCATCAATAACGCTGCTGATAAAGCAGAGGAGGACAATGAGAAGATCTTCACTGATGTGATCCATCTCATCCAGAAGAGAAGCTCTGAGTTGAAGCAGTTGATCAGATCCCAGCAGAAATCTGAAGTGAGTCGAGTCAAGGATCTTCAGGAGAGGCTGGAGCAGGAGATCTGTGAGCTGAAGAGGAGAGATGCTGAACTGGAGAAGCTGGAGCACACAGAGGATCAGAACCAGTTTCTGCAGAACTACCGCTCTCTGTCTGCTCTCAGTGAGTCTAAAGACTCATCCAGCATCAATGTTCGTCCTCTGAGGTACTTTGAGGATGTGACAGCAGCTGTGTCAGAGCTGAGAAATAAACTACAGGACATCTTGAGTGAGAAATGGACAAACATCTCACTGAGAGTCACTGAAGTTGATGTTTTACTGTCAGAACCAGAACAAAAGGCCAGTGAGGTTTTCTATGTGGCTAGAACACCAAGAGTCCAGGGATTTTCCGCTTTAGCAGGGATGTGTAACAGTTTAGTTAGCTTATCAGGACCAGAGGGGAGTATTGGATCAAACGAAAAAGCTACTTTAACCGTGGACCACAAGTTCAGGAAATCAAGAGTGAAGAAAGTGTTAAAACAAAACAAAAGGTTTATGATTGGAAAAGATCTGGGGCTTATCCCAAATGACTGGTAATTTTTTTTAGCATATGCAAAAAATTGTTGCTTTCAATAATTTTGATCAACTTAAAGAAGACGAAAAGCACTCCATTACACTTATTATACTTTAATAAAGGAAAGCTGCTGACTTAAGTCACTTCAGATCACTGGTCCAGGGAACACAACTTACATCCGTTAAGAGCAGATAATAAAAAACAAAAACGCTACTAAGTTTGACTATATAATTAATATATTGACCAAAACACCAAATGTATCTAATTCTCTTATGATCCTGGACTCTGCTGTTTTTTCTGCTCTGTTCTTCTTTTAAAAAAATCCTGATTTGATCTTGTTTCTTTGCTTTCTGCACAAGTTTTATGGCCAATTTCCAATTCTCTTATTCATAGATTTAATTAATTGCTTGAGTGTAAAAAAACGAAACAAAAAAAAAAAAAAACCCCAATGAAAATGGCTTTTATTATAACCAACAAGTCTTATTTAAAAACTAATATTTCAAATCAGGCCTATGGGAAACTCTGAAGGCCGTCCGTCATTTTGACATTACAGTTCACACCCCGACCACTTGGTTCAGAAGTGCAGACATTTTCAACTTTATGTACGAAGTAGAGGTAACTAAATATATATATATATAAAAAAGATTTCCATCAGAGCATCTAAATATAATTTAAAGCTGATTTTTTTACTTTGTTATATGTTCTCAATTTCTGCTGGTTGGGTTATAAAGGCTTTTAATTTCTTTCTGTAGAAAAAGTTCCTAATTAGTGTGGATAACAACGTTAACAATGTCTGTATAAAAAATGTATGTCTTTAAATGCAGCAATTTTTGTTTCAACTGTCATGCAGTTTGTACCATGAAGCATAAAAAGCTTGGAGGCTTATCGATAAAAAAATTCTTCATTGTTTATTAACTGTATATTTCAGAATTTGTTTACATTTTTTCATCATGTTAAACATGTATTACCTGAATGCTTATTTTCAGTCAGTGTGTCAAATAAATGGGTCTGATTGTTTACAATACATAAATAACACGTGATTTTTCTTTATTCACCATATAGATAATGTGGCTTATTTTATTCTTTAATGATAGATCAGTTCTGACAACCATCCTAAATAAATAAGAGAGCAGAAAAAAGGAGCCACTTGATCGTCACTGAAACAGTTCCAGCAGATGTAATATGTGTCATTTATTGCAGCACAGCAGTGATAATAGGTCAGTTAATTGTCAAAATTACTTGCCAGATGTAAGGTTGGTCCATGAAATATGAAGGCACAATCTTGGCAGTATCAAGGTGAACAGCCACAGAGAGCTTCATCCGTTTTCTTTCCAAAGATTACTCCGACTCTCCTTGAAATGTGTCAATTTATTATTTTTTAATTACTCCACCATTATTTCTTATTGTTTTGGGTTTAAGAACACAGGTCATCTCACTGAAACATGGGCTCTTATCCAGACTGTAAAAAAAACTGGTATAAACAGCTATTTTTGTAATAGGCCTATATAATATGGTGAGAATTATGTGTTGATAAAGTAAAAACAGAAAAGTTTGAAAATATAATAAATATAAGTATCATGTTTAAAGCATTTTATTATAAAATAAGTGTCTCAAAAATCAAGAAAAATGATAGAACTTTGTATAAATTTAGTTCTGCTTCTGAAATGATCACACATTTAGTTTCATTTGGTGGTTTATTTTGATTGTTTTATGAAAATGCAGGGTATCTATTTAATTGGTTCTGCACACAAAAAAATGCTGGGTTACTTAATCAAACCAACTGCTGGGTTATGAAATGTATAACCCATTTTTGGTTATTATATGGGTTATTATCTGGGTTATTTTTGTGCAACTCATGCATTGGGTTAAATACAGTTGGGTTATATAAAGTCTATGGTTAAAATCCATTAACCCAACAATGTCTTGCTATATAAATGCAAGCCATTATTATTATTATTATTATATAAATATATATAATTATTATATAATATTGCCTCATATGCAAGAGCAAATATAGGATCCATTTTAGAGGGATCTGTTTACGAGACATGGGTATTCTTGTATTGGGGGCGGCTGTAGCTCAGTGGTAGAGTTGTCGGCCTGTGACCCAGAAATCGTGGGTGGAAGCAGGAGTCGAACCTGCTCCCACCTGCTACATGTCGCTGTGTCCTTGGGCAAGACACTTGACCTACCCACCTACAGGTGTTGGCCAGAGGGGCCGATGACGCAATATGGCAGCCTCGCTTCTGTCAGTCTGCCCCAGGGTAGCTGAGGCTATAATCATAGCTTGCTTCCACCAGTGTGTGAATGAACAATGGAGTTGTAAAGCGCTTTGAGGGTCTCAAAAAGCGCTGTATAAATGCATTATTATTATTATATATAATTATTATATAATATTTAACTAATTCATATGGTGGATTTTACGACTGATATTAATTTGACCCAGCATTTAAATTAAACGTGTAACCCATTTTGTCGGGTCAAATTAACTACTGTTGGGTTGGTCCAATAGTTACTCAGGTGTTGGGTAAAAAAAAAAAAAGTTGGGTTGATTTTAACCCAGGAATTTTTAGGGAGTGTTTTTAAAACAGACAAGTACAACCTGGCAAAAAAGCTGTTAATTTTCTCCTTGACACAACCAGAGAAAAAAGAAATATAGGAAGTTCCAATAAACTTTCGATTTCAAAGTAATACAAGATTAATTAAACTTTACTTCCACAAGTAAAAGGCAACAAAACACAGTGAACTTCTAACCAGAAGTGCAGAGGAGTGGCACAGCCTATACACAGCTTTTAAAGTCTGTTTCTTCTACGTAGCCTCTGCTGGTGGGAACACTAACAGGAGCACCACCTCCTGGTGGGGGCCTCCTCCACCTCATGGCTGGCGGTGGGGCTGCCGTTGGGTTCAGAGCTGTGGGCCCCATACGTGCTCTGCTCCATCCTCTTCATCACCAGGTTCAGCAGGGTGAGCACTGCGGCGTCCACATTAACTCCCGTCACAGCACTCGCCTCAAAGTACGGGATGCTGAGGGAAACAGAAACGTTGGGATTTCTAGTGATCAAAAACTTTACAAGGGTGTAACATGTTTAAATCAGTTTATGAGAGGTATAAAAATATTTGTATCTTTTTATTGCAGTTTGTATCTGCTAGCAGAATACTTTTTTTTACTATTTGACTAAATGCATTTTAAGGATCTAAAAATCTAGAATATTTTTACTTTGGTCATATTCTACTACTTGAAGGTTTGGACTATATAAATACTAGATCTTCACTCAACATTAGTGGGGAGACAGTGCCATATTGTGGGGAACTGTTTAAGTTCAGTTTTTCTCCAGCCAAAAATGTGAATAGCCTACTTTAAACAATACAATCAGATTATCATATAGTGTACTGCTTAAGTCTTGGGTTTTTTCTTCTAATATGTCAGCGTATTTAATCTTTCAGTGGGTTTTTTGTTGTTTTATTTTATATTTTAAAATTTTCTTTGAACTTTGGCTGCTTTTCACTTATTTTTTTGGTCAACTGTGTGATTCCTTATAGCCCGCTGTCTTTTAGTTCACTTAGTCCCTTAACTCTGATCTGTGATTTTTTAATCGAGGGTTGACCCAGGGTTGTGTCTCCATATAATGTACATTTTAGAAAACAACCAATTTTGAATTGGATCTTCAGTTTACCAACCAGCTGCAGAGTGTCCAGGAGGCTAGTAAAAAAGTCATGTTTTGTACCAATTTCTTTACTTAAATCTATGAAAAATATGAAGGATTACAAAGTTTGGCTAGTATAAATGTATTTTAGCACTATAATTTGAGATTCTGAAAGAGGGGAAGATTGATCTTCTGAGAAATGAAATATTTTTTTCTTGATGTTCTGATACTGTCTTTCTGCAGTAGAGACTTTTTTCAGGCCTGATGCTTGATATTTAATCCTCTGCTTCAAATCTTTTCATTTTTTATACAGTTTTGATCTTAATAGCAACAGTATGCTTAAAAATGTGAGTAGTAGGCCTACTCAAAATTCTTCTAATGCCTTTGATCTCCATACATGTAAATGTTTTGGAAACGCTGCACATTTATCTCAAAATCAAAACATGAAGGAAAAGGGATTTACTTTGTTAAAACTTTAAAGAAATGCAGGAAAGGGAGTATTAGACTGTTTTCAAATAGCAGTGTTTGGATATACTCCATCAGACTGGCCTCATCAATAATAAGGTTGGTCTGGAACCAAGCTGCTGCTTGCTTAGCGGTGTGTTTAGGATCCTTGTGTTGTTGAAATAGGGTTTAGTCATGATCCCTAATATATAGTAGGTTCCACCAAGCATAATGCCTGAGCCACCGTGCTATGGTGTATTGTGGCTTGAACTCAGTGTTTGGGGTTCACCTGATAAACTGTTTTCGCTGTCCTTAGACCCATAAGAACAATCTAACTTTCATCAGTTCATGAAATATGGTGTAATTTCTCTCTAGGTCAGTCAATGTGTTTAATGGTAAACTACATTCACTGGAGATGATAAGGAGGAAAGATGTCCTGGATTGCTTCTATTCCGATTGTGTTTTTTCTTTTTCGACTGTTTACAGTTTTTTCAATCCGTAGAAGAAGAGCGTCTGTTTCCCATTGTGCCTATTGGGCTTCGCACTGCCCCCTATCATTGAGGCAAGGTATTTTCTGCCTCACCCTGCACATTTTGACTGCCCAATCAGAAAGACTAAATATTTCACATACATTTGGTAAATATATAAGACAGACAGAAATGTAAATATTACGCTTCTGTGGTTGGGGAAGGGGGGGTCACTTACACATGCATGTGTGCACACGCTCAATAGGACTTACACAAACATTATGTAAGAGTAAAATATGCTCTTACAATACATATGATTGTCCGTGTGTGCGTATGCCTCTGTGTGTGTGTGTGTGTGTGGGGTGGTGGGGGGTCTGTTGGCAAAGCCCGTATAACTTCACCAAAGTTATATGGCATTTCACCAAATGCATTAGCGTACCAAAATCTATGAGCATTTATTCTAGGAGGAAGAGCAGCCCGGACAAGAAAAACAACCTTCACGAGACATGTTACTCTAGTTCTTCGACGCATCGCATTTTTAAATAGCACGAATTACATCTTACATAAAACGTGATCTACAGCTTTCGCTGGAGCGGTTCGCAGCCGAGTGTGAAGCGGCTGGGATGAGAATCATTCATCCATCCATTTTCTTCCGCTTATCCGGGGTCGGGTCGCGGGGGCAGCAGCCTAAGCAAAGAGACCCAGACTTCCCACTCCCCAGCCACTTGTTCCAGCTCCTCGGGAGGAACCCCAAGGCGCTCCCAGGCCAGCTGGGAAACATAGTCCCTCCAGCGTGTCCTGGGCCTTCCCCTGGGCCTCCTCCCGGTGAGACGTGCCTGAAACACTTCACCAGGGAGGCGTCCAGGAGGTATCTTGACCAGATGCCCGAGCCACCTCAACTGACTCCTCTTGATGTGGAGAAGCAGCGGCTCTACTCTGAGCCCCCTCCGGATGACTGAGCTTCTCACCCTATCTCTAATGGAGAGCCCAGACACTCTGCGGAGGAAACTCATTTCAGCCGCTTGTATCCGTGATCTCGTTCTTTCGGTCACCACCCAGAGTTCGTGACCATAGATGAGGGTAGGAACGTAGATCGACCGGTAAATCGAGAGCTTCGCCTTTCGATTTACGACACCACGACAGACCGGTAAAGCGCCCGCATAACTGCAGATGCCCCACCAATCCGTCTATCGATCTCCCGCTCCATTTTTCCCTCATTCGTGAACAAGACCCCCAGATACTTAAACTCCTCCACTTGGGGAAGGACCCCATCCCCGACCCGGAGAAGGCACCCCGGCCTCGGATTTGGAGGTGCTGATTCTCATCCCAGCCTCTTCACACTCGGCTGCGAACCGTCCCAGAGAAAGTTGTAGATCACGTTCCGATGAAGCCAACAGGACCACGTCATCTGCAAAAAGCAGAGACCCGATCCTGAGGCCACCAAAACGGATCCCCTCAACACCTTGGCTGCGCCTAGAGATCCTGTCATAAAAGTTAGGAACAGGATCGGTGACAAAGGGCAACCTTGGCGGAGTCCAACTCTCACTGGAAGCAAGCCCGACTTACTGACGGCAATGCGAACCAAACTCTGGCACCGGTCGTACAGGGACCTAACAGCCCGTGTCAAGGGGCCTGGTACCCCAAACTCCCGGAGCACCCCCCACAGGGCCCCCCGAGGGACACGGTCGAAGTCCACAAAACACATGTAGACCGGTTGGGCGAACTCCCACGCACCCTCCAGGACCCTGCTGAGGGTGTAGAGCTGGTCCAGTGTTCCACGGCCAGGACGAAAACCGCATTGTTTCTCCTGGATCCGAGGTTCGACTATCCGTCGGACCCTCCTCTCCAGAACCCCTGAATAGACCTTACCAGGGAGACTCAGAAGTGTGATCCCCCTGTAGTTGGAACACACCCTGTGGTCCCCCTTTTTAAACAGGGGGACCACCACCCCGATCTGCCAATCCAAGGGAACTGCCCCCGATGTCCACGCAATATTGCAGAGCCGCGTTAACCAACACAGCCCCACAACATCCAGAGCCTTGAGGAACTCCGGCCGAATCTCATCCACCCCCGGAGCCCTGCCACCGAGGAGCTTTTTAACGACCTCGGTGACCTCAGCACCAGAAATTGGAGAGACCGACCCCAAGTCCCCAAACCCTGCTTCCAGATTGGAAGGCGTGCTGGTGGGATTGAGGAGGTAGTATTCCATCCACCGACCCAAAACGTCCCGTGTTGAGGTCAGCAGCACACCATCCCCACTGTAAACAGTTTTGGTGGCAGACCGCTTCCCCCCCTGAGACGCCGGATGGTGGACCAGAATTGCTTCGAAGGCGTACGGAAGTCGTTTTCCATGGCCTCTCCAAACTCCTCCCACGCCCGAGTTTTTGCCTCAGCAACCATCCGAGCCGCATCCAGCCAAAAAGACCCGGTAGGACTCCTTCTTCAGCCTGACAGCATCCCTTACCGCCGGTGTCCACCAGCGGGTTCGGGGGTTGCCACCGCGACAGGCACCGACCACCTTGCGGCCACAGCTTCGGTCAGCCGCCTCGGCAATGGAGGCGCGGAACATGGTCCACTCAATGTCCCCCGCCTCCCCCGGGGGATGAGAATCAGCACCTCCAAATCCGAGGCCATGGTCTTGAGCCGGAAAAGGGTGGGGTGCCTTCTCCGGGTCGGGGATGGGGTCCTTCCCCAAGTGGAGGAGTTTAAGTATCTGGGGGTTTTGTTCACGAATGAGGGAAAAATGGAGCGGGAGATCGATAGACGGATTGGTGGGGCATCTGCAGTTATGCGGGCGCTTTACCGGTCTGTCGTGGTGGAGAGCTGAGCCGAAAGGCGAAGCTCTCGATTTACCGGTCGATCTACGTTCCTACCCTCATCTATGGTCACGAACTCTGGGTGGTGACCGAAAGAACGAGATCACGGATACAAGCGGCTGAAATGAGTTTCCTCCGCAGAGTGTCTGGGCTCTCCCTTAGAGATAGGGTGAGAAGCTCAGTCATCCGGAGGGGGCTCAGAGTAGAGCCGCTGCTTCTCCACATCGAGAGGGGTCAGTTGAGGTGGCTCGGGCATCTGGTCAGGATGCCTCCTGGACGCCTCCCTGGTGAGGTGTTTCAGGCACGTCTCACCGGGAGGAGGCCCAGGGGAAGACCCAGGACAGGCTGGAGGGACTATGTTTCTCGGCTGGCCTGGGAGCGCCTTGGGGTTCCTCCCGAGGAGCTGGAACAAGTGGCTGGGGAGTGGGAAGTCTGGGTCTCTTTGCTTAGGCTGCTGCCCCCGCGACCCGACCCCGGATAAGCGGAAGAAAATGGATGGATGGATGGATGGATGGATGGATGGATAAAACAACACACTCGTGGGATTATAATTAAAGACTATTTTTCTCACAGTTCTCTCCCTCTTTCACAAGAACAGATCGGTTTGGATGCCGAATAAGCAAATCATAGATTTGGGACTTCTTTATTTTTGTTTCATGGCACTGTGTAAATGTATTATGTTATATAAATTCAGTGAATTTGAGCATAAAATGTTGAAATATTATAGAACAAATGTTTACAACAGATAAGTTGAAACACAGAATTTCTATTCTCATTTTTAGTGCCGACTTTATTTGTTATTATGTCATGGGAGGCAGTGCCTCACCTGCCTCCCATGACCGCACTGAAATAATAACTAATAAGTAATAAATAATATGTTTTTTTGTACAAAGGGTTAAACACAATGTCTCTGACACGCCTCCTTCACTGCACAAACGGATAAGGTGTGGAGCAGAGATCAAACTGGTTTCATTTGTCTGAAAGTGAAACTTAAACTGTCTCTGAGAGCAGCAATGGCGCAGAAAGGATTTCAGCTGGACCGAGAAAGTTTCTCCTGTTCCATATGTCTGGATCTACTGAAGGATCCGGTGACGATTCCCTGCGGACACAGCTACTGCGTGAAGTGTATTACAAACTTCTGGGATGAAGAAGACCAGAAAGACGTCCACAGCTGTCCTCAGTGCAGACAGACCTTCACACAGAGGCCTGTCCTGGTGAAAAACATCATGTTGGCAGCTTTAACTGAGCAGCTGAAGATGACTGGACCCGGAGCTGCTCCTCCTGATCAGAGCTACGCTGGACCTGAAGATGTGGCCTGTGATATCTGTACTGGCAGGAAACTAAAAGCCATAAAGTCCTGTTTGACGTGTTTGTTGTCTTACTGTGAGAAACACCTGCAGCATCATTACGACGTGGCTCGGTTAATGAAGCATCAGCTGGTGGAGCCCTCCAAGCAGCTCCATGAGAACATCTGCTCCCGTCACGATGAGGTGATGAAGATGTTCTGTCGCACTGATCAGCAGAGCATCTGTTATGTCTGCACAGTGGATGAACATAAAGGCCACGATGTCGTCTCGGCTGCAGCAGAGAGGACGGAGAAGCAGAAGGAGCTGAAAGTGAGGAGAGAAGAAATCCAACAGAGAATCAATGACAGAGAGAAAGACGTAAAGTCGCTTCATCAGGAGGTGAAGGCCATCAATAGCTCTGCTGATAAAGCAGAGGAGGACAATGTGAAGATCCTTACTGATGTGATCCGTCTCATCCAGAAAAGAAGCTCTGAGTTGAAGCGGCAGATCAGATCCCGGCAGAAATCTGAAGTGAGTCGAGTCAAAGATCTTCAGGAGAAGCTGGAGCAGGAGATCTGTGAGCTGAAGAGGAGAGATGCTGAACTGGAGCAGCTCTCACACACAGAGGATCATAACCATTTTCTGCAGAACTTCCCCTCTCTGTCTGCTCTCAGTGAGTCTAAAGACTCATCCAGCATCGATGTTCGTCCTCTGAGGTACTTTGAGGATGTGACAGCAGCTGTGTCAGAGCTGAGAGATAAACTACAGGACATCCTGAGGGAGAAATGGACAAACATCTCACTGAGAGTCACTGAAGTTGATGTTTTACTGTCAGAACCTGAACAAAAGGCCAGTGAGGTTTTCCATGTGGCTAGAACACCAAGAGTCCAGGGATTTTCCGCTTTAGCAGAGATGAGTAAAGGTTTAGTTAGCTTAGCAGGACCTGAGGGGAGTATTGGATCAAACAAAAAAGCTAATCTCCCGACCATGAACCCCAAGTTCAGACCAAGTGTAAAGCAAGAAAGAAAAGTGTTAAGTAAAAATAGAATTAGGATTCAAGAAGATATGTGGCTTATCCAAGATTACTGATGGATTTCTTTTTTTAGCATGTGCAAAAAAGTGTTGTTTTAAATGATAAGGCATCTCAACATTTTTGATTTTGATCTCCTTTAAGCAGACGAAAAGCACTGGATTACATTTACTATGCTTTAGAGAAGCAAGATAACCCTGTCAACAATAGTAGTAGTACAATCACTGGTCCAGGGAATACAACTTACATCTATTAAGAGCAGATACTTAAAAAACAAGAGTGCTACTAGGTTTGTCTACACAATTAATATATTGACCAAAAAACCAAATGCATCTTATTCTCTTATGATCTTGGCATCTGCTGTTTTTCCTGCTCTGTTCTGCTTTTTTTTTAACCCTTATTTAATCTTGTGCTTCTTTGCTTTCTGCACAACGTTTATGACCAATTTCCAATTCTATCATTCATTGATTTAATGACTTGCATAAATGCAAAAAACAAAACAGAAAACAATGAAAATAGCTTTTATTATAACAAGTTGTATTAAAAAACTAACATTTCAAATCAGGGCTATGGAAGAAACTGAAGGCCGTCCATCATTTTGACATTACAATTCACACGCCTGACCGCTTGGTTAAGACGTGCAGACATTTTCAACTTTATGGACGGAGTAAAGGTCACTAAATATATATATATATTTTTTAAAGATTTCCATCAGAGCATCTAAACATAATTTCAGACCAGGACCCCTGTACTTAACGCATCTCGTTATTTGGGAGCTGACAGCACTTTGAAGAGTTAGGGAGGCATTGGGCTGCATCTGTGACCGGTGCGGATGATCATAGACATCTCCAAAGAGCCCGGTTTCATGCCAACCACTGATGCAGAAACGACAGGATTTCCTCCAGCTGAAGTGATTGCTTGTAGGTCAGGAAATGGTTGGTTCAGAGTCTTTAAGACTCCTGATCACATTAATTTGAGAAATGTGTTCCCTGATTTCATAACTTTGGCAGAAGTGGTGCTTGTAATTCCAGTCTCCTGTTGGGCAGCAGAGATTCAGCCTCCAGAGAAACATCAGAACACCCATGAGAAGTCATCTGTTCGAGGCAAAAGTCCAAAACCTTTTGATAATAGCTCAGTCACGCTAGTTTTGATTTGTAGTTGCTATGATTTAGATTTGTTACATAGTCTGTTCTTGTCTAAAGCGAGCTAATGATCAATTTTAAGAAGACCTTCAAGTCTTTCAATAAATAAGTAAATAAATAAATCAAAAAAGATTGATGTTGTGTTTGCTTGTCAAACCGAACACAAGTACAATACATCAGATCTGTCTCATAAAGTTGATTTTTTACTTCGTTATATGTACTTAATTTCTGCAGGTTTGGTTATAAAGGCTTTCAATTTCTTTCTGTAGAAAAATTTCCTTTACATTAAAATAATTAGTGTTGATAACAACAATATTAACAATGTCTGTGTAAAAAAATGAATGTCTTTAATCTAAATGCAGCAGTTTATGTTTTACCTGTCATGCAGTTTGTACCATGAAGAATAAAAAGCTTGGAGGGTTATTGATTAAAAAATTCTACATTGTTTCAGAAAAGGCAACTTATAAACTGTATATTTTAGAATTTGTTTTGATTTTTCTCATCATTTTAAACATGCATTACCTGAATGCATATTTTCAGTCAGTGTGTCAAATAAATTTGTCTGATAGATTACAATAAAAAAAATAACACTTGATTTTTCTTTATTCACCATATAGATAATGTAGCATATTTTATTATTTAATGACAGATCAGTTCTGACAACCATCCTAAATAAATAAGAGAGCAGAAAAAAATGAGCCACTTGGTCTTCTTTGCAATATCTGTCATTTATTGCAGCACAGCAGTGATAATAGGTCAGTTAATTGTCAAGCAGAAAATTGCTTGCCAGATGTAAGGTTGGTCCATGAAATATGAAGGCACAATCTTGGCAGTATCTATGTGAACAGACACAGGGATCTTTATTCATTTTCTTTCCAAAGATTACTCCGACTCTCCTAGAAATGTGTGAATTTATAATTTTTTTATTACTCCACTATTATTTCTTATTGTTTTGGGTTGAAGAACACAGGTCATCTCACTGAAATAGGGCTCTTATTTTCCAGACTGATCTGTAAAAAAAACAACAACAATAAACAGCCATATTTGTAATAGGCCTAAATATGTTGTTCTATAATATTAGTTCTGCTTCTGAAATGATCACACGTTTAGTTTAATTTGGTGATTTATTTTGATCGTTTTATGAAAATGCAGGGTATCTACTTAATTGGTTCTGTAGGACAACCTGGCAAAAAGCAGTTTATTTTCTCCTTGACACAACCAGAGAAAAAAGAAATATAGGAAGTTCCAATAAACTTTCGATTTCAGAGTAATACAAGATTAATTAAACTTTACTTCCACAAGTAAAAGGCAACAAAACACAGTGAACTTCTAACCAGAAGTGCAGAGGAGTGGCACAGCCTATACACAGCTTTTAAAGTCTGTTTCTTCTACGTAGCCTCTGCTGGTGGGAACACTAACAGGAGCACCACCTCCTGGTGGGGGCCTCCTCCACCTCATGGCTGGCGGAGGGGCTGCCATTGGGTTCAGAGCTGTGGGCCCCATACGTGCTCTGCTCCATCCTCTTCATCACCAGGTTCAGCAGGGTGAGCACTGCGGCGTCCACATTAACTCCCGTCACAGCACTCGCCTCAAAGTACGGGATGCTGAGGGAAACAGAAACGTTGGGATTTCTGGTGATCAAAAACTGTACAAGGGTGTAACATGTTTAAATCTGTTTATGAGAGGTATACAAATATTTGTATCTTTTTATTGCAGTTTGTATCTGCTAGCAGAATACTTTTTTTACTATTTGACTTAATAAATTTTAAGAATCTAAAAATCTAGAATATTTTTACTTTGGTGATATTCTACTACTTGAAGGTTTGGACTATATAAATACTAGATCTTCACTCAACATTAGTGGGGAGACAGTGCCATATTGTGGTGAACTGTTTAAGTTCAGTTTTTCTCCAGCTAAAAATGTGAATAGCCTACTTTAAACAATAAAATGAGAATATCATATAGTGTACTGCTTAAGTGTTGGGTTTTTTCTTCTAATATGTCAGCGTATTTTATCTTTTAGTGGTTTTTGTTGTTGTTTTATTTCATTTTTAAAAACTTTCTTTGAACTTTGGCTGCTTTTCACTTCTTTTTTTGGTCAACTGCATGATTGCTTAGAGCCCGCTGTCTTTTAGTTTGCTTAGTCCCTTAACTCTGTGATTTTCTACTTGAGGGATGACCCAGGTTTGTATCTCCATATAATGTACATATTAGAAAACAACCAATTTTGAATTGGATCTTCAGTCGTTTACCAACCAGCTGCCGAGTGCCCAGAAGGCTAGTAAAAAAAAGTCACATTTTGTTCCCATTTCTTAACTTTAACCTATGAAAAATATGAAGAATTACAAAGTTTGGCTCGCATAAATGAATTTTACCACTATAATTTGAGATTCTGAGAGAAGGGACGATTGATCTTCTGAGGAATAATTTTTTTTTTCCTTGATGTTCTGATACTGTTTTTCTGCAGTAGAGACTATTTTTAGGCCTGATACTTGATATTTTATCCCCTGCTTCAAATCTTTTCTTATTTTATACAGTTTTTTATGGCCACAGATATAGGTCTGTATCACCTTCGAGCTACTCATTGGTTGAAGTCGTTCCCATTTTAGCTACTCTTAGATCATTTCAAAAAGGATTTCATCCAGGTCTAACTGATTTTGCTTTTAATTTTAAAGCATTTAAGACTTATTTTCCACCAAAATTTGAAAATAAATTATTTGAACATCAGACCATGTGATTTTCTGGATTTTTTTCTAATTTTGTCTCTCATAGTTGAGGTATTCCTATGATGAAAATTACAGGCGTCTCTCGTATTTTTAAGTGGAAGAACTTGCACAATTGGTGGTTGACTAAATACTTTTTTGCCCAACTGTATTTAAAACTCTAATCAGTTTTAAAATCATATTACGCGGTTCTCCTGAGCATTATTTAAAATTACCTGTTCTACTTTGACCTTTAGAGGGCTATGTGTCATTTACACACTGCACGATGTAGTGCCAGAGTTAGGAACATGTGTGGTTCTAAAACAACGACACATTTTATGAAAAGCAGCCAGCTTTCAAAGGAAAACTTCAAAAGACCTTTAAAAAGACTGGAAAACTGTTGATCAGAGCTTCTTGAAGGTTTTAAAAGAAAGTTTGACTCTTTAACAGCAAAATAAAAAGGAAGGGACCACCCTGAACTGATTTAAGTTCAATCTTTAAATTATAACAATCCTGTGAAAAAATAAAATCTTTATTTTCGATAATTGGCACAACCAGAGTATCAACAGAAAGCATCATAAATATTAATATCAACATATTAAACACAACTCATTGTGAAGATGGCACCACAATGAGTACAGAACATCTAGAAAATTTCAAAAATAGTTGCAAGGGTGAAATTTAAATAAGCAAATAGTTTTAACAAACCATAAAACTTCCTGGTTTTAACACCTGATCTTTTGTCTTTACACGTCGTTTTCTTGTTTAAAGGGCCTTTAAAGGGTACCCATTCTAACTTTGAAACAGACAGTAAAATAATGATTTAGCCAACAGTTGGTAAAATTAGAGTAGGAAGAAAACCCCATCGACAGATTAAACACCAATCTTCCACATTGATATAGCATGAACTGTTTCCACTCACCCGTATCTGTCTGCCAGTTCTCTGGCCAGTCTGGCATTAACATTCCTCGTGTCTTTGAGGTCTGCCTTGGTGCCTACTAGCACCACATCTGGGTTATCGCAGTACGCGTTGGCCTGAAGCTGACCTGCACAAACACAAAGAAAACCGTTTCAATCAACCTGAAACTATGAATCAGCCAGGCTTAAAAACCAACAGGAGGGGAAATGAGAAGACACATACTCATCCAGTTCCTGACGTTTAGGAAACTTTGTTGATTGGTCAAGTCAAACATTAACAGGAAGCCCATTGCATCTCGGAAGAAAGCTGTTGTGAGGCTGCGAAACCTTGGAAAGAAGGATTTTTTGACCATGCTGGCAAAGAGTGTCTGGTTAGTACATAAAACATTGCAAAAATGTCAAACTTACCTCTCCTGGCCAGCTGTGTCCCAGAGCTGTAGGTGGACTCTGAAGTTCTTCTCACTTGTCCCGTCAGCACCAGTCCCCGCATACACCTGAACCAAACCAGAGACCTCCATCATCCTAAAAACTACAGATTTGGATCCTCCAGGATGCATTGGTTAGGGAGGAATCCTGAGGCGCTCTCAGGCCAGCTGAGAAACATAGTCCCTCCAGCATGTCCTGGGTCTTCCCCTGGGCCTCCTCCCGGTGAGACATGCCTGGAACACCTCACCAGGAGGCATCCTGACCAGATGCCCGAGCCACCTCAACTGACTCCTCTCGATGTGGAGAAGCAGCGCCCCCCCCCCCCCCCCAGATAACTGAGTTTCTCACCCTATCTCTAAGGGAGAGCCAAGACACTCTATGGAGGAAACTCATTTCATCCGCTTGTATCCGTGATCTTGTTTTTTTGGTCACCACCCAGAGTTCGTGACCATAGATGAGGGTAGGAACGTAGATTGACAGGTAAATCGAAAGCCTCGCCTTTGGGCTCAGCTCTCTCTTCACCACGACAGACTGGTACAGCGCCCGCATCACTGCAGACTCCTTTCCAATCCCCATATCGATCTCACACTCCATTTTTCCGTCATTTGTGAACAAGACCCCCAGATACTTAAACTCCTCCACTTGCGGAAGGACCTCATCCCCGACCTGGAGAAGGCACTCTCTAGAATCGGTGACAAAGGGCACCCTTGGCGGAGTCCAACTCTCACCGGAAACGATCCCGACTTATTGCCGGCAATGTGAACCAAACTCTGACACCTGTTGTACAGAGACCTAACAGCCCGTATCAAGGGGCCTGCTACCCCATACTCCCTGAGTACCCCCCACAGGACTCCCCGAGGGACACGGTTGAACGCCTTCTCTAAGTCCACAAAACACATGTAGATTGGTTGGGCAAACTCTCACGCACCCTCCAGGACCCTGCTGAGGGTGTAGAGCTGGTCCAGTGTTCCACGGCCAGGACGAAAACCGAATTGTTCCTCCTGGATCCGAGGTTCGACTGTCCGTCGGACCATCCTCTCCAGAACCCCTGAATAGACCTTACCAGGGAGGCTCAGAAGTGTGATGCCCCACAGTAGTTGGAACACACTCTGTGGTCCTCCTTTTTAAATAGGGGGACCACCACCCCAGTCTGGCAAACCAAGGGCCTGCTGGTACGTATCAGTTGCTTCCAGGGTCCCACAGGCCAAGAAGACCCGAGAGGACTCCTTCTTCAGCTTGACAGCATAGGTCACCGCCGATGTCCACCAACAGGTTCGAGGGTTGCAGCAGCGACAGGCACCGACAACCTTACGGCCATAGCAGCGGTAAGCTGCCTCGACAATGGAGGCACGGAACATGGCCCACTTGGACTCAATGTCCCCCACCTCCCCCAGGACGTATTCGAAGTTCTGCCGGAGGTGAGAGTTGAAACTCCTTCTGACAGGAGACTCTGCCAGCCGTTCCCACCGGACCCTCACAACAGGTGTGGACCTGCCAGGTCTGCCTGGCATCCTCCCACACCATTGGAGCTGACTCACCACCAGATAGTGGTCAGTATACAGCTCAGCCCCTCTCTTCACCCGTATGTCCAAAACATGCGGCCGCAGATCAGATAAAACGACAACCAAGTTGATCATCGAGCTGCGGCCTAAGGTGTCCTGGTGCCCAAGTGAGCATTGAAGTCCCCCAGTAGAACAAGGGAGTCCCCAGGAGGAGCACTCTCCAGCACGCCCTCCAAGGACTCCAGGAAGGGTGGATAGTCTGATCTGCCATTCGGCGCACAGGCACAAACAACAGTTAGAACCCGTCCCCCCACCTGTAGGCGGAGGGAGGCCACCCTCTCGTTCACCAGGGTAAACCCCAACGTATAGGCGCCGAGATGGGGGGCAGCAAGTATGCCCAATGCAGCTCGGTGCCTCTCCAGAGTGGAAAAGAGTCCAACCACTCTCGAGGAGACGGGTTCCAGAGCCAGAGCCATGCATTGAGGCGAGTCCGACGATGTCTAGTCGGAACCTCTCCATATCGCACACCACCTCCGGCTCCTTCCCCACCAGAGAGGCTACGTTCCACGTCCCAAGAGCCAGCTTCTGCAGCCAAGGATCGGACCGCTAAGATCCCTGCCTTCGGCTACTGCCCATCTTACTTTGCACCCGACCCCTATGGCCTGTCTCACAGGTGGTGAGCTCATGGAGCCTAAGTCACATCCTTCTACCTATGGTCCATGGGTCCCCTACTGCCAAAAAAATGAATGAGAGTCAGTGGAGCGATAAAAGTAATTTTTTGATCCCGTTTGAAATGCGCCATGGATTGAACATATGATGTCTGTGAAATTTAAAGACACATTTTGATGCAGAGAAACCGCTCATTTTTGACCGGCGGCAAAAGTTACTTTTACACTTAGTGGACTACAACTGAAGAAGAAGAAGGAGAAAAATGGCTGTGAGATTAGCCGGCTTCACCTCCTTCCTCCAGGACAAAGGAAGGAGCGTTAAACATGGAGAAAATCACCAGAAATGTGGAAAGTGGCAGCTATGCTGGGGTAAAAATTGTTGGTTGAGTAAGAGCCAGCATGCAGCTCCACACGGTTTTGGTGAGTATTTTAAGTGCCAGCTAGTGCTAGCTAGCGTTAGCTCCGTGACGTCATATATGCAACTTCTGATTTGTAGGCATTTTAATTTTAATTTGCGAATTTTCACAATCAAATAAATCCCAAATCACTTGACAAACATGGTCGAAACGCACATCATTAGCTGTCATTTAAATTGAGGTACATCATATGTGTGATTCAGGACGTAAGACAAAGCGGACCAGAAAATAACTTTTATCGCTCCATTGACTTCCATTCATTTTTTTTTCATCCAGGGGACCCATGGGCCAACAGGAAGGTGAGGAGACTTAGGCTCCCCATATGAAAGGGGGCCCCATGTCACCTCTGCGGGCTGAACCCGGCCGGGCCCCATGGGTAACGGCCCGGCCACCAGGTGCACCTGTCAACATGTTAATTAGAACTGTGAAACATCGACGTCTGATGTTTTTCACATGTTGAAATTCTGGGGTTTTATGTAGTGACATACAAAACATCTAAAAAAACAACAAC
Source organism: Valencia hispanica (assembly GCA_963556495.2). Lineage (NCBI taxonomy): Eukaryota > Metazoa > Chordata > Actinopteri > Cyprinodontiformes > Valenciidae > Valencia > Valencia hispanica. The sequence goes on from OY747704.1 coordinate 47,003,287, forward strand.
AACAAAAAAAATTCCACATGTTTCATATGTGGAAATTCTGGAGCTATATGCAAAAAGGTATGGCTAGGCAAATTTATTTTCAAAGCACACTTTCAGGAGCAAGGCAATTCAAGGTGTGTCACATGATGATGGGGGAAAATAAGAGCAACAACAAAGCAACAATAAAAACAGAAAAGAACACTGAAGACAAAGAATATACTACGGTTTTGACAATTCAGTTGTTATTAATCACTTATTCAAAGGCAGCTCTAAACAGATACGTTTTTAGCTTTGATTTAAAGGAACTCAGTGTTTCAGCAGCTTTGCAGTGGTCTGGAAGCTTATTCCAGATAAGAGGAGCATCTGAAAGCTGCTTCTCCATGCGTGTTCTAATTCTAGGGATGATTAGTAGACTAGAGTTGGAAGACCTGAGAGGTCTGTGGGGTTGGTATACTGACAACAGATCTTCAACATAGTTTGGTGCTAAGCCATTAAGTGATTTATAAACTAGCAAGGTCTATTCTCTGAGCTACAGGGAGCCAATGTAAGGACAAGTTTCATGTTAAACTTGTTGATTTAATTTTTATATTAAAATTATCTATAAATAAATATTTAGACTTGAATATGAAGAAAAACATATTCTCTTGCTTTCACAGCACTCACCACTCTCTTTTCCCTGAAGTCAATTCCCACTGTGGTTGTGAACTTTCTGTTGAACTTGCTGTCCGTGTACCGGTAGAGGAAGGTGGTCTTCCCTACCCCCGAGTCTCCGAGTGCCAGCAGCTTGATCAGATAGTCATAGTCCCAGTCGACCATTGTGCTGTTTTCCTGAACCTGCGAACGACCCTCTGTAGATTTCCGTGGGAGTTCAAACACATTAGAGATTTTCAGTGAATCCTGACAGGGAGAGGTATTCTTTCATCTAAGCTACAGTTTTGTTTTGGTTTTTTTTGCAGACTGAAGCTGCATGACCATCACAGAGGCTTAACAGCACATAACTCCCTGATCACAGAAGGACTAGCACATGACTGTAGCTGGATTCCACATGAGCAGTCAAATGCCTCTGTAGAGTTTTCCCTGAATTCGCTCAGCAAAATAAGAGTCCTTTCATTGACTTAAAAAGCTATAAGCAGACATCTCAATGCTGCATGATGCTGCTGAGGTCATCGTTATGAGATGTGCCACTGACTTGGAGAAGGCTGGCCATTAAAGTCTGAGTGGATTTGATTTTCAACAACTTCTTTTAAAGCAGGCATCTTGTTATTACTTTAAGGTTATTAGGTTAAGAGAGTTGTATTTCTGTAAAACTGACAGGATATTGAAAAAATTTACAGAATTTGTTTCCTAAAATACTCAGCATCAACGAATGTGACAGAAATCTTACCTATCTATCTGCTGGAAACTCAAACATCCATTCAGAAGCAGTTCTACACTTTATGAAATAAAAATGATGGCCCTCAAAGAGCGACGGCACATTGCAGAGTCTGAACCTTTTCCCTCGTCTCACATGTGATCTGGGGAGGGGTTTCAGGGCTCTGAGATCAAGGCGGAGCAGAGCTGACAGATTTTTCTGATAGTTCCCATGAAGAAAGGGAAGAGGAAGGGGGCAAAAAACCCTTTCTGAAAACTGGAAGGTGTTTGCTTTCTACAAATAATGTGCCGCCGTGGATTTTAGTAGAATTGGTTCCGGCGAGGAATGTGACCCACTTTTACAGACTGAGTAATCCAACTTCTCTAAATACTGCAAGAACAACAAAACAAATTTAAGGCGATTTTTTTCAATTAAAAAAATTATAGTTTATTGAACTTCAGTCTGACATATTTTTCAGCCTCTATTATATCATTTTTGATTTGATGTAGCGAAACTAAAAAACAGCTCTTAAGAGCCCTTTCATGTTTGTTTTAATTTTCTCATCACCATAAACAGTAAGTGATCATCATCACCGAACACTAAGAAAATACACCCTTAGAAAAATAACATCCTTATAACTAAACAGTTTTTCTCTAACCGGGTTTGAAATACTTGAACAGATTGTTCGACTGGCTGCTTCTTCCTTCAGCCTTTCTGTCTTTGCCTTTGGAGATGGTGGATTTTCCCATTTTCCTGGATGAGGGTGTCTTCAGAATCGGCTTCTGCTGCTTCCATTCAGACATGAGCTCCTTCTGAACGTCTGGTGGAAGCTCAGAAAACACCCCGGGGTCCACATTTCCTGGTAAGTTACAGTCAGATGACCGGGGAAGCGATAATTTCTCCTGCTCCATGACGTTTTCTCCTTGAATTACACTTATTCCCGTCGGCCACTGGTGATTCATACCGAATAGGTCTACTTTGATTCCTGAATCCTTTTCTGGAGGCTTATTTTTTGACATGTGAGGAGCCTCAGAGACAGAGTGGGTGGGCAGGGAGTTTAGATAAGCAGGAGATAAAAGTTCCTTCTGGATTTCTTCAGGAAGGAGCTTAAACACCTCCGGGTCGACGTTTGGTGGTGGTTTGGACCTGCAGGATGCTTCATGGTTCTTCTCCAAACCATAAACAGAGCTTTGTTCCCATCTGAAACCATGTGGTGATTGCTCAGAGTTACACGTGCCTTTTTGGGTGCCTTGACTTTCTGGTGGAGCAATCCTGCTGCATGCGTTGACCTGATGGTCCAAAAGGCAACTGTCAGCATTCTGGGCCGAGTTATTCTACAGGAGGAAAACAAAAGAAGAAAAGTCAAAATGATCTCATGAATTTTGATCATGACAGTACAAGATATACAACAGTAGATTAATTATGTCAGCAAATCATAGGAAAAAGTACATGAGTGAGTCAACTTCAGAAATGGTAAACTACAATTAACAGAAAAATAATTTAAATTCTTGAGTAAAACCTGGTCAAAAACGTAATTACTTACGTTTTTCTGCTTATCAAATAGGAAGATTTGCTACTTATGCCAAGTAACATTTGAGTTATGGACAAAAAAATTTGACGGAGTGCATAGTTTTTTAAAATTAATTTATGAATAAGAAATAGCATTTAAATTGGTTGGAGGCCACAAAAACAAAGAAAGATGTATGAAAACAAACATTTTACTGACATAAATGTTATGTTTTAATGCTGCACAATGTTTCGGAAATTTATTGTTATTGCAATATCACTGTACACAATACATAACGTGTGCCTTTAATATATTTGGTGACACTTGTTTATTGCAGCATAAAAAAATGTTGGAATGTAAATACATTAAGAAACTGTCGTTTCAATGCCAAAACAGCAAACACCAGCCAAAAGAAACCTTTTTGACAAAATCTTCTTGTTTAGATTGAAATCATTTTTGTTTACAGTCGCTCGATTCCCTACTTATTATGTGGAGTCTATGTCAGCGAGGAACCCCAAAGTAGAAAAGAATTGACATCTTTTAATTATTTGTTTATCACAAGTCATTTTGTTATCGCAACAATCATCTACATCATCGCAGATTGCCTATTTTGTTGATATTACAGTTGTGTTCAAAGGTTTACATTAATTTATCCACAGCATAAATGTCACTAAAGGGACTTAAATTATGTATTTAAACTGTTCATTTTCAGGATGGAAGGATGATAAAGCAACATATTTTAATGATTTCTATGATTTTATTGTGATTTTAACGCCATAAAAGCACAAAGCTGCACATACAGGATTAAATGTATGCAAACATCCCAGCTCATATTTGGTGAATTTTCGCTTAACACATTGGACCTTGTACGTATGATTGTCATAGCCACAAAAAGGCTTTTGGTATACTTCAAAATAGATAATATCCCCAGTCTGCATCCACAGGGCACAACTGCAAGACAAAGACTTGATGCAATCTGCTGAGATTCCTTAAAGAAAAAACTTTTAAACTGATCGAAATGTATATATGATTGAATTGAAATGACTTTTCTTGTAAAGTGCCTTGAGATGACATCTGTTGTGAATCGGCGCTATATAAATAAACTGAACTGAAACTGAATATTTGACCACTCTTGCGGGCAGAAGCGTGTGGAGTTTGATAAAATTAGTTGACAGAGACCTGACTTTTTGAAGATTACCAACCCTAATTTTAAATAGGGTTGAGATCAGGTTCCTTCCAGATGGTTAATATTAGCCTGCTTTATCTTTTTTAAATCTAGTTTGGATAATTTGGATCATTGTTTTGTAACACACAAATGTGCCGAAGGTTTACCCATCTGACCCACAACTGTCAAGCACTAAGGGAACAATATTTGGGAACAACCCAGGAATTTTCAAGCTGATCAGAACCTGTAAGATGCTTTTAGTACCAGCATCACTGTCCTCACTGAAGAACGTTTTACACAGACTAAGGTCTCCTGCTTTAAAATCAACATCAAGCTTGAATTACGTTTACAGAGGCCCACATTGCCTTGTGGACAAAGGTTTTATGCTCGGGCGACATAAAGATGTTTGGCCACAACAGAAGCCCCAATAGAAAGTTGTGCAACTGTATCATATTGTACTAAAGTAATAACAAGACAGATGTTTGGCCGGTGAAGCTTTAAAGCCTTAAACCACTAAACCAACTGTAAAGCATTGTGGTGGCAGCATCATGCTACATTACCAGAGCTCATGGTGCATTGCAGAAAGCGTGCTGAGTATTTAAAATGTAGGGTTACACCTAAAGTCTTTAACTTTAGCCTAAATCAACATTTAGATGTTTGAACCATGGACACAGGTGGGTGTTCCTGCAGTTTCTGATTAGAGAAATTAACAAATATCCACCCATCGTTATGTAAGATTCATGTTGATTAGAGCAAGTGTGTAGATTCTGTGTACCTAGCAATGGCACATTTAGCGAAATATTAGGTTTTCAATATTTCATGCCTTCAGAGATATAAATATATAAAAATAATTAAAGTCAAAGGACATGATTACCTGGTTTAGTAAGAACGGCATCTGGGATTTTCTGGGTGAGGCGGTCTGTGTGAAGAATGTTGTTATGGCGCCCTTCCCGGTCACAGCAGGCCCTCTGCTCTGGAGGTTACTGAAGCAGACGTTGATGAGTGTGAGGTGAAATGCAGTACTGCAGTCCACCATCTTATGAAAGAGCTTCACAGCCAATGGGAGCAGCTGGGAAACGGCATCTTCAGAGTTCCCTTTGGAGAGAGAACAGAAAATTATGCTCATGTGTCTGTGTCAATAATAAGCCTGTTACAATAATCATAATTATAGATCTGTCAATCTGACTTTACAGCCAAAAGTGATTTCGGGGTTCTTTTTTTTTTTAAAGATCTGACATGTTGATTACGATTTTGTTTTAAAAGACAATAACACCAAAAACTTGTGCTAATTTAGTTTTAACAGTAAACTACAACTAGCATTGTCCATAAATTGGAAATAATATGCAGCAGGTTCCCTGATAGTTTTGAATTCCCCCCAATATAAGGACAACTAGAAAATCCTCATTAATGCAACCAATATTATGACTAAGTTTTATCTGATTTTTCTAAACTAAGATCAAAGTGCATCATCCTCACCTTTGGGGCTTTTACATGTTGAAAAAGGTCACAGATTATAGTTTTAATGCATGTAAGAAAAAAACAGTTAAACCTGCCAATAATAGCTCAGAGCTGTGAATAAAAATTTTTTACAGTTAGATGTTAGGTGAATTACTAATAAATATAATTACTGTAAATAGAGATGCTTTCATTGTCTGAACTAATTCAAAGCTATAAAAAACATGAAGTAGGTTAAAGGATCTCAAAAACCAATACATCATGCAACAATCTAAAGAAAGTCAGGAACAGAAGAGAAACAAAGTCACTGACATTTTTCCACTTGGAAGGGGTTACAAAGCCATAATTTGTGCTGTCAACTAGAAAATCCTGTAGAACAATGTCCAAGTTATTTTATTAATCTTAGTTTTATTTCTTATTTTATTATTTAATTTATATTTTCAAATATTATTATTATTTATCTGTTTATCTTTTATATTATTATTATTAATAATAATAATATTATTATCATGCATTACTGATTTGTTTTTATGAATTGTTTTATACAGACTATCTCCAGTGTTTCCTTCTTAGAGATCCTTCGCGCTGGGAGCCCTGCCAGTTTAGCCATGGAGGTCGCTGCCATTGGGATCGCTTTTGTCGTGGTGGGCGGGGCTCTGCACTGCAGCCTTATGGCTGTGCTGTGAATATCTGCCTGTCCTGATCATGGTGGTCCCTGTGGTGACTCTTCTGTGGCTGTGGGGTGGATTCTAGTGTGGATAGATCTCACAAATATTGTATTTTCACAGTGGAATAATTCTAGATTTTTATTATATGTTCATTTAAAGAGATAGGAACGGATTGAGCAGTGTTTTTGCAGTGAAGGTGCGGGGAACGAGGTGTGTATGTGTCTTGTGTGTGCTGAGGGTTTAACTGGTTGTGCATGAGCGATTTTGCTTTAAATTGGTTTTCTTTATTAATATATATCTTTATTTTTCTGTTTTTATCACGTAAAGCGCTTCGTGCTGATTTTCTTATGAAAAGTCTCCAACAAATAAAATGTGATTGATTGATTGAATGAATGTCCAGTCATCAATTTATCTGATGCAGGGCAATGATTGACTCAAATTAAGGTTTTGGAATGGCCCTGTCAAAGTCCGGGCTTAATTCTGATTAGGATGCTTTGGTATCTACCTAAACTGGTTATTCATGTTTGAAACCTCCTTGTTGTGGCTGAATTAAAACTGTTCTGCAAAGCGTGTGAGTGGGTAAAAATTACTCCAAAAAGATGTGAAAGGCTGATTACGAGATGTTACAAATTTTTTACTATTCTTTTTTAGGATCCTTTGCACTTTGATTATTATATTTGTGTTTTGATCTGTTTTTATTTAGACCTCATTATTTTAGTTCAGTCCCCTGTGTTAGTTCTTTGTGCTTTATTATCATTTTTCACATTTAGGATTATTTTTTAATTTCAGCCTCTTTCTGCTCAGTGTTTATACCTTTACATTTTCCTTTTCTATTCCTTTTGTTCTGTTTCTTTTTCCTGTCATACCTATTGGTGCTTGAACTTGGAGTTTCTCTTGTGTTTCTGTCATTTTTTATTCATTTACTTAGATCTTATCTTCTTTAATTACTCCTCTGCATTTGTTTTCTACTTCAATATATTCTTGCATCTGGGATTATTGTTTGATTAGACTTTCTGCTGTTTAATGCTCAAACCTTGATTTTCCTTCTCTGTTCTGTTTATTTCTTCCCTGCCATTCTGCTACCCTTCCCAACAGAAAATCCTCTCTAATCTCTCTCTGCTCACTCTCTCTCTCTCCCACCTGCATCTGCTTTGCCGTTGATTAGCTCCTCAGGGTTCTTTGCCTTTTTCCACCCCTCCTCAATGTATTTGGTCTTTGCTTTCCTTTTCACAAAGAACCAGGCTGGTTTGGGCAGGTTCTGTTACCCTTGATAATTGAATTATTAACTTGGAGGAAAAAAAGTTTTTTGTACTTGCCTCACTTGGCCTCACATTAAAATTAGTTTAATGATCTGAGACATTTATGTGTAAAAAAACAAAACAAAAAAACAACAACAACAACAAAGCATTTGCAAAGTGGTAAATACTTTCACAGTACAGTATAAATATGAAACAATATTTTAGATTCTAGAAATTAGATCATAAAAGCCAAATTCAACATCATTTGTTAGGTAATCACATGTTTCAGATCCGAGTATGCCATTTTACCTTTATAGTACTTTGGTTTTTGTAATTTTGTCCTTAATGTACATCTATTATTCTAAATTCTTTTTTTCTGAAAATGCATTTTTTTAAATGCTTCTATTACCTGTCACTTTAATGCTGTTACAGCTGAATGTTCCCTTTGTGGGAAAATAAGGGATTATTCTATTGTTTTCAATTCTATTTAAAGCTTTAACTAGGTCAGAACAGAAGTGCATTGAAATCTTTAGGCTTATTGTGGCACAGATGACAGAAAAGAACATTCTCTTAAAGCAGGGATCTCAAACTCCAGTCCTCGAGGGCCGCAGTCCTGCAACTTTTAGACACGTCTCAGTTTCAACACACCGGAATCAAATAATTAGGTCATCAGCAGGACCCTATAGAGCCTAACCGCCTGCAGAGGAGGCAATTTAACCATTAGATTGAGGTGTGTTGGACCAGGAACACATCTAAATGTTGCAGAACAGCGGCCCTTGAGGACTGGAGATTGAGACCCCTGAATTTCCCCTCTGGGATTAATTAAGTATTTCTGATTCTGATTAAAGGAATAGAAGTTAAAAGCCTGGATTATTTTTTAAAGGTTTTTGTGCCCTCTAGTGGTCTTTATATGCAGTATTCAGACAGGACAGGGGCACGGGACCACAAGGTCAGGAATTAACCCCCAGACAGCTGCATCGAGGACTAATAACCTCCGTATATGGGGTGTCCACTTTACCTCTACACCACGTTCCACTCCCCCAATAATTCATTTATAATTTGTGACTAAGGAAATCAAAACAAGCTGGATATTCGTGAAGGTAATTTATGCGTAAAATTTGTGGAAATAAAGCAAACTGCTGTGTTTGCTGATATTGGTTCGACACACCATCATTTATGTTTAAAAATTATACCAGTAAATGGCAGGAGGGGCTAAGTGGGAGTGAGCACAGGTCTGTGAAATCCTCCCTGTACAAATTTGCTTTGGATATGGTGTGGGGAAATTGACTGTGCAATTTTTTTGAACTTGGAACTCAATCCAACTAACCCTATTTAAGGATGTTATTATTATTAATTTTATTATTTTTGTACTATTCATAACCAGTGTTCAAAGGTGTCAAGTAACGAAGTACAAATACTACGTTACCTTACTAAAGTAGAAATTTTGGGTATTTATACTTTACTGAAGTAATTATCTATGGGCCTACTTTTTACTTCTACTCCTTACATTTTCACGCAATTATCTGTACTTTCTACTCTTTACATTTTAAAAATAGCCTCGTTACTCCTGCTTCATTAAGTCTCTTATTAAGAAGACACACAAAAAACGATCTAAAAATGCGCCAACTGGGTAGAATGTGACAGGGGTTTGATCATAATTTTAAACATCTACCATTTTGACACCTCGCTTGTATGCGATCCATTGCGTACTGTGCACACGGGGTCCCGTTAACCAAATATTTTCCATATTAGTCCGTTTGTTTTTGTTTTTTTTACAACGGTGACGGAAAATCCAAGGGCACTTCTCATTCTGCACAATCTTGTCTGTCTTACTTCGCGGTGCTGTATTTTTGTGCCTGGAAAATCAATTTCCCAGAGGATCCTCTGAAGCAATTAATAAAGTTCTATTCTATTCTATTCTATTCTATTCTATTCTATTCTAAATGATTTCTTTGACATTAACACATTTTAAATCAGCCCATGTTAAAAAGCATAAACACTGTCATTATTAGAATGTGGCCAAGAAATTTCCTGGAATGTCAGCGTACCAGAGGTGATCTTCTGTCCGACGCTGCCTGGGATTGGGCATTGTCGGCTCTCCCGACTGAGCCACTTGTTGGTCGCCGAGTATCTTCGTATTGTTAGCCTGAAGGTTTGAGGCTGCCGGCCATCTTTGTGCATCCTGGTTTTCACACAACAAATCACAATTTTATTCCAGATATCCTACACATAGATTCAGTGATGAGGTGCTTAAAGCAGTCCTGACCTTTCCACCAGACTACTGAGGAGCTCCTGAATCTTATCCATAACTTCCTTCACTGAACACATTCTTTTAAAGGAGTCTTCATCACTGAGAGACTGGAACACAAAGAGGACACCAAGAAATTACACTAACACTAACTTTCATTTATAACAACATGAAATCAAAATATTCTAGTTTGCAAACCTCACACTTTCTGCTAAGGAGTTTAAGTGTTAAAACAAATTAAATTGTCGAATTATCCATTTCAAGAATCACACATCACATTGAAAGCATTTGAGTCTGAGTAAGAATTATTTTAATCTCAGCATCCCTGCATCAAAGAGCAACTAAACCCCCTAATAAGAGTCTTACTCCGCCCACATTTGCTGTTTGAAAAATGTGCCAAAAAGGTGGCGTTGACTGGCGGACCAGCAAATGTGCATGGGGAAAAACCTGGGCGGGGTCTGGGCTGTGATTGACATGGTGACAGCAGCTGGCGCTGCTGTGGTGGCACAGAGACACAGACGGCGAGAAAAATGCAGCGCAGTAGAGCGATTTTTGGACGTCTCAAAGGACTGCTTCATGCCACACTGCGAGCTCCACAGGTGTGTCAAACAGTGAACGGCTCAAGATTTCAGTGGGTCAGACTGCACGACGTCTCGCTCCAGCAAGACGCACCAAAAGCAAACGTCACACGAGCATAGACTCTCACAAGCAGACCAGCTCTGAATAAGCTGTCGGGGAGCACGTCACACTGCAAAGCCACAGGGCTGCGACTCCACGCACGCTCACAGTGATCGTCCTTCACCAGAGGAAAGAAAGGAAAGGGAGGGAGGTTCTGTGGAGGAGGCATGGGTGGAGACTCTGCTTCTTTTACACTCCACAGCGGCAGGCCAGTTCTGACGTCAGCCATAGTGGCTGAGCCAGTAGCAATGCCCGATTCAAATTCAACTGCAGTGAAGAGGGCACTACACTAACGGTGTTTGGTAGAAAATGTATATTACTAAAATGTGTTAAAATACCAAAAATAATGACCAGACATGTAGACAGCACTATTAGACAGTCATTTATACAGTTTATCAGAAAAGAAAGTTGATTTGGGGGTGAGTTGCTCTTTAAAAGCCTCACTTAGTAATAGTTTCTGACATAAAAAACATATTTTGTCCTTTTGGTTTCCCACAGCGGCATGTGATTGGAATTTTCATGATGATGGGGAAAAAATACGTTCATTTTTTCCTATCATTTACAACGATTATATTATCAGCTGTTCTCGCCCGATGAATGCTGGAGATATGCACAAGCCCCCCGCAACCCTGTAGAGGATGGAAGGGTATAGATAATGGATGGATATTATCAGCTGTATTCAGGAGACTGCGGAGATAAATCAGTATGTCAGCAAGCATTTTTTTTTTGTTCGCAGGATTCTTTAAATAACAAAACATTATAAGTTTACCACAGTTTTTATTTTAAGTAAGCAAACTTAGGGCCAACCGGGTCCTACCTGAGGCGCCCCAGTGGGTGTGACGGCTGAGTCATCAATACCGAGGGCCAGGTTCTTCAAGCGCTGAGCTGTGGCACCCCCAAACTCCCTCACCAACTCACTCAGTGGGTAGAGCTGCAGTTCTTTCACACTGACCAATCCCAAAGCTTGAAGTCTCTTGGCAGTTTGGTGGCCCACGCCTGAAAGAAATGAGACGGCACATCAACACCACTTAAAATATCTGACGCTGTTCCCCGAGAATCTGTTTAAGCCCCCTGTTTGATTTCCTATACTTAGAAATGCGACCGAAGAGGGTGCAACTGCAAAGAGACTTCATTTGTATGCTGATGACGAAAGGAATTTATACACCAGTACCCTCATTTCATTAAGATGTGGCGCTTTTACCGGAAGCTGCAGCAGGCTCTATTTAAACTGAAATTAGTTGTGAACCAAAAGAAAGGCAAAGTTTATGATTTAGGAATTTGGCTATTCACAATACAAGATGAATTAAACTTTGTCAACTTAAATGAATACCTCTTTATACATCTGAATGAGTTAATCTAGCTTTGAAATGTTTTAGAATATGTACCGGGTACTTTTCTGAGGCCACTCAAAGAGTCCATGATATCTCCGATGTTCTCCTGCAGCAAAACCGTTTGCTGATTTGGTTTGAAGGTGCCTGAAACTAGTTTGGCCAGAAGCTTGTTTGTGGCGACACCAGCACAACCAGTCAAGCCGAGCTTGCTGTGGAGAGCTTCTCTCATCTCTGCTGCAATGTGCGAACCTATAGCCAACCTTGGATGGTGACTGGCTATGACATCTGCATCTGTGCAGAGGAAGAAAAAAAGAAATGTGAGTGAGGGCTTGCAGGCGGATCTAAAGGTGAACTTTTAGGTGTGAAACCGAAACCACCAGGCAAATATTTTACAAATTTTAGCATCTCGGCTCTTTCACAAGCCAGTTTCAGTGAGCCAGATGTTCAGCTACAGACCACATCTTTAACTTACTGAAATGATTGAAGACGTGTCCTTTAAACGAAAAGCTGTGGGACTCTGATGTGTGAGCAAGCCTTTGCTCAACCATCTCTGTAACATCCACAAAGTTTTCATCAAATCCAAGCCTCTCTACCAGCGGACAAAAAGACATCAGGACCTCTGAAAGGTGGACAGGAAGCAGAAAGGCGAGGTAAGCAAAAAAAAATAAAAATCTAAAATATTTGTGAGTTTTGCTACAGAAAACACAAGCTTCATTAAGCCTTCATCAAAAATCTAAAGACCTTTCTGTTCCAAAGACACAAGAAATAGAAGAAAGTTTGTGATACTCTACACTTGTTTTTTGTTTAAAATAACATATTTTGACACTAAGTTCTGGCCTGAAGCCTCATTTCTTCTCACATCCCCCAACCCATCAAAATGCAAGAAATTATCTAAAGGCATTGGCGTTCCACATCAAATAGTCTCCCCATGGTCAGCAGCAAGCAGGGGTTGCCATGTCATATGTTGACTGCACATGCAAACAAACAATAGAAAACTGGTTCAAGGTGCAACTGGCAGATAATTTATATTTTATTTTATCTGCTGCTTGTGACCTCTGCCCTCTCCTTTACAATGCCGCCCTGGGAAACTGCCCATATGGCCCACGTCGGAAACTGCCACTTCCTGCTGCTTCAGTAGGATTAAAGAAGGGAAGTAGCAACCAAAACATCAGCACACACTTTTCATATCAACTGTCAAACATTGAAGGGCAACACTGTATTATTTATTTTACAGCAGTAAACAATACAGTAAATACCATGTAATGTAATTTTAAGAGTTATTCATTGTCTATTAATAGTAATGAACTAAATAGAGGTTATATTGTGGCTCTGATTGCATGCAGCTATAGGTTTATAGGCAAAAGTACTTTGCTGAATTTTTGCTGATTTTTTTATAGTCATTTAATTACAGTCCCAAAAATATCCCAAATAACTGCTGTGAAAAGTTCAGTTTATTTTGCTAATCCTCTATTGTTAAGCACAGCGGTAGAGGGCTGATGATTTGGGCTTGTTTTCGAGACAAACGTGAGACCACCGGTCCAACTTAAGGCCGTGAAGCATCCCTCAGGCTTACCTGTGACTTTGTAGGACATTTCTCTGTAGTGTGTCAAGTCTTCTCCTTTAACCAGCACCAGTTCAGGACATTTCTCCTTAGCATCAGTAACAGACATCAGCTTGGTGACGCCCCGCTCCCTAGCCACATAGTTACAGGTGACTATGATGTATTTCTGCTGTATACCTGATGATATGACAAGAGGTCTTAGTCTTTACCCTAAACACAGTGATTTTTAAATATCTTTTATGACCTTTTACCTAAAGAGACATCTCTTAGAGCTGGGTTTCTGATCATTTCCACCTGAGCATAAAAGCAGTCCAAGTCAAAATGCAGAATAACTCTGTGTGCAGGTTCAGGAATCTTGTTGAGTGAACCTGAAATAAAAACAAAAAACACATAGCCTACAATAGCTTTCATAGCTGCAGGTGATAGGTTTTTAGCGTCATACTTCTGAGTTTACCAGAGGAGACAGCTACAGAAGTGGAAGGACAGACCGCAGCTGAATCCACGAAACAGGTTTTCCACTCGCTTTCATCTTCCTCCATCTCACCTTCACTGTTATCCATCTCAAAATATGAATATTAGTAAGTTTGTTTACTCTCTGTAGCACCAGATATGAACCCCTAAGGTGTTCAACGCAAAGAAAGAGACGGGTAAACGCCTACATGAGCATCCGGATCGTACGTCAACGTAGCCGCCATATTGAGAGTGGCACATTTTGTTGCAAACAGAGAAAAAAGGTTTTAAGTATAGCTGTGTCTATATATATATAGACACAGCTGTCAAACGATTAAAATGTTTAATCTAATTAATCACAGGGTAGCTGTAAATTAATCACGATTAATTAACATTCCTAAAAATGACCGAAACAGTAACATTTTTGGTGTAAATAAAAAACGAAACCGGAAGCTGTTGCTCTTTTTTTTTAAAGGAAATACAGGAGAGATGCATGGAACTTTTGTTTTGAATTCCACAATCACCTTTACATGTGGAGCTTTTTACCTATTAATCTTTTAGCCAGTTGCTAAGGCAAACTAACTAAAGCTGACAGTTTCTTATTCAATTTTGGATAACCCTGAGCGTCTTCTTCATGGGACTATCCTACAACAACGGTGTCTTCGGTCAGAGGCCTCTTCAGTCCTTATTAGTTTAAGTATGAGTAGTTTAGTGAGCAAAAAGAAACAAACTTTTGATCCTGGGTTAAAACTGTCAAACTCTCAGTTTCTATTAAAGTCCTTCATATCTTAAACTGAGTATAGCTAAAAAATCTTCTTCACTCACACTATCACAGATAGGCTATAAACCACCTGAAATAATAAAATAGTGATTAAACACTTCCAATTTCCTTCATCATCCTTTATTCCCCATTATTAAGTTGACTCTTTAATAATAAAGTAAATAAATACAACAATAAATAAACATTGTGATGATTGTTTTTTTTTCATACTGAATATTCTTTCTTATTTTAATGTGAATATATTTTACATTTTATCTTAGATATCCCCGTTTAATAACTGTAATGGACAGAAGTTATTGGATGTAAAGGGATTATATAAAATTATGTTTGATTAAACGTTATTGCTTCTTTTGTTCCCTTTGTTCAAAGTTCAAATATAGTTTCCAAGATGAATTTTCCACTCACAATATGCCGGACGCCCTGACGCTTCTATGTGCCGTCTACTTCAGTATTATGCAACAGCGCCATCTAACGGTATGGAGGAGTAACTGCGGTACATTGTCATTTAAAGAAAAAATTAATAAAACTATGTTAATTGTTTAACCGTCATGGAAACTAAAATAAACGACTATAAACATCTTTCAACTATATATTCCTATAATAATTTTGTAATAATTAAAATAACTAGCCGCTTTCATAATGTCGCAAAGCCTATATAAATAGGGTTGCTAGTTTCATTTGGAGTTTACGCCTGACCGAAGGAGGCTCGCTCTTAATTTAGTTTAGACGTTTCAACATTTATTTATTTTTTCCGCCATGTTTCCTTCCTCTGGTCTTTTTATTCATATAAGCTGTCCGATCTCGCTGCGTGGGTTTTGTGAGAGGCCTCATTGTTTATACAGACATGCCACAGAATCGAGGGAAACGTTTGGTGGCTTGTTTAAAACAGCCGTGGTGGACTTAACAGGTCAGTGATTGAGATGTGCTGTCACATGTTAACCTTAAAGTTTCTACTATTGAGTTTGATGCGTAAACGCGCATATATTGCATAAAAAGAAACAAAAGCACGTCCACTTTATGTGACATTATCGCCTGGTTTAAACGGTACTTGCACTGATGTTAAAGAGACTATGAAAGTCCAGTAAAATTGAATCAATTTACACATGCTTGTAAATTTAAAGCCAAACATTTAGATGCATTGTTTATTAAACAGAAAAACAGCTTTCATTCAAGTGTTTTAGAGTTGCATATTTTCAAAATGTTGTTTAGACACCCAATATTAAGCCAGGAAGTTTATTCAGATGCTTAATTGTAAAATTAAAAAAAGGGGGAAATATTTAATAATTTAATTAATTTTCCATCACTTTCCACCCCTGCTAACTATAATTAAATGAAGTTATCTTTTATTGCAGGAGCACAATCTTACACTAGAAATGGTAGAAAAAGGCAAACTTTAATGTATGCACATTTATTTAATTGGTGGTGTGCTAAGAAATTGTGTTTTGACAAAATCACTTGTTGGACAATTATTGGCACCACGGTTGTTAGTAGTGTAAAGTTAGAAGAATTTCTCCACTTGCATTTATTTTAAAATAATCGTGTGGGTTTTTATGTAATAGAAGCTAAATCAAGTTTTAAGACTTTCCCCATCGTTACCAGGGTCACCAATATACTTCCACTGTACACTAGGGACCTATAGTTAATTTTGAAATGACCGCTTTGAAAGTGAATGATCTTGTTGTTGTGGTTTCTCTCTTTAAGGACTGCCAACATAACCCATCTACCTCCATCTCACCCTGTCCCCATCATCTTCCTGGCACACCAACCCACTGCAAATCCTCCCTCACTACTGCTATGAACTTTCTCTGTGGCTGTTATTTTTTTCTCCTCCGTGTCAGCCACATATTCACACAAGCATTCATTGTCAAATATATGCAGTACATGGTCGTTGCTAAAGAAAATATTCATATCTTCTGCTCTGCCATCTCCATATCTGCCTCCTGTCTTTTCTTCCAGTTAGAGCTAACTTCTTCCAGTTATTAAAGCCTGTCTCACTAATCTCCTGTCAGCCTTTCGCCCTTGCATGTAACACGTTACTTAGAATTGAAAAGAACAATTCTTTATTGTCTGACTAGTAGGGGAAATTCAGGTGTAGGCTACTAGCAACAAGTTAAAGGTAAATAGAAACATGCATTATCAGACTAAAGTTGAAAAAAAAAAACAGTATAAAAACAAAAGAATAAGGGACTGTACTGTGAGGGCAAATTTATGTCATAAATACTGTACAATTATTTAAAATGGCATACTATGTTCAGAGGAAATGTGCAACAAAAACTACATTCATTGAATCTGTTTGGAGCAGAGATGGTTATAAAGCATGACAGCTGCTGGGAGGAAGGATCTGCGATAACCCTCCTTTGTGCACTTTGAATGCACCGGTCTGTCTCTGAAGGAGCCATCAGGAGTTTTCTTCACACTTTTTCCCTCATTCACTTGGTCTCTCTCCACTCTCTTCATCACCTCTCGTGCACTGCCTCTTGCTTTTGATAGTTTGTATTCCACTGAATTTATTTCTCTCCAGTCCATATGTATTGGAAAAACAAAAAATGGGGCTCGGAATCGATCCCTGATGTAATCCCACATACACCTGGAAGTCATCTGTCTCTTCTACCACACGCCTTATCATTGTTGAGGCTGTTTTTTTTTGTACATGTATTAGTCAAACCCTCATGTACTCAAAAAATATTACTTAATTACTTTTATCTAACCAAATGGTTCAGCATTTGTCTGTGGAAGTGTTAGCTTGGAGATTTAATTCTTTCTTCATAGAAGTTATAATTGATGCTTTCAAAGTTGTATAGTTAAAGTGATTCTGTATAAAAATCCAAGAATCAAAGCTAATGCATATAGTCTGTTGCGGAAATGGGAATCTATTTTTTTTTTTTTTAAAGGGGAAAAAAATCATATCAAAACTCTTAATCCATCCTTTTTATTTTAATTTTATGGCAAACAGGGAATCAGTGTGACGACAGCTGTACACCAGTCAACGACAACTCTCTGCACGAGCTGGAAAGACTCGACAAGGAGATTGAAACTGTAAGGCATGAAGTGGAGCAGGAGCAGCGACGGCTCTCATGCTATCAGAGTAACCAGGTGGATAGAAGCGGCAGTACACTCGTAACAAAGTTTGAAACCAGTGTCTCCAGTGGGGTTTTTTCAAGCGAAGACCATAAATCCCATTATGTCCAAGCAAAGAAGTATGTGGTCGACAACTCGAAACCAAGGACTGATTTAGAGTATGATCCGCTGTCCAACTTTTCTGCTGCCTTAAATTCTTACAGCTCATCGGGCAAGGAACACAAGGTGAAAAACCGACAAGACGGGAAGTACTCGAAGTCTGTTAATTCTGGTGAAAAGCAGTCTGCTCATCAAGACCAGATGTACCAACCTCCGACTCCAGAAATCCTTGATGACTCGACTGAAGATGGTGTCCTGGTTATTGATGTTTCTTTGTCACCTGACAAAGCAAGCGATCAAACTCAAAATGCTGCGGACTTGGCGTCAGGCAAATTCTCCCAGGATCCTGAAAGAGATGGGAAAGAGATAAGGCCAGTGAAGATTTTTTTTGATTCTCAACCACAGAAAATAAAAACCAAGGTGGTAAATGATGCTGCTTCATCCGCTTCAAGTGAAGGTCCTGGTTGCTGTCCAATGGAGAGCAATTCAGTCTTTTCTACTTTTGATAAAACGGAAGATTACATGGGCGAAGATGGGAGTGTAGTTGACTTAATTGGATGTTTAGAAGAGCTTGAAAGGGAATGTGAAAATACTGGCTTTCAGTTCACTGAAAGGGTTAAGAAAATTACTGACTCTGCAAGTTTTTCCACCTGCTCAGGTCAGTCATTTCCTTTGAGTAATCCTCAGATTGAACAGACTTGTAATGTTGAGAAGAATAATTCAGTTTTTTGTAAGCGACCTGATCCCACCGCTCGACTCAAGAGACCTGCACCCGAGCAAGCCTCAAAAATGAACCAGGACAAGGTTCAGAGCCACTTCTCTTGTGTACAAGATGGGCCATCTGCTGTGAGAGCGGTTGAAAAAACGAGAATAAAAACAAACCAGAAACAAGCGGAGGCAGCACAAGGCAGCAGCCAGATTCGGTCTCAAAATGTTCCACCTGTAAATCCACATGGCAGAGCTGAATCATCTGAATCCACAGAACGGCTTCAGCAGGAAGAAGACGAGGCAGTCATCGTTATAAACTCCAGCCCTGAGCATGAAGATGAGGAAGATGAGATCAATTACTCTGAGATGGAGCTTTCCGACAGTGACCCAATGGAGGAATGCTACAGGATCTTCATGGAGGCAAACGAGAAGGAAAAAGGAGATGAGGAGCAGTGTGGCTCATCTGTAAGTACATTGAAGTTACCCTTTCTTTCACCGTGTGAAGATGTGCTCACTAACTCCGTTTCAGATTATAGCCGACATGGAGGTGGAAAAGCCTGAGGTAAACGCTACAGCCCAGACTTTAACTGGGAAAAAGAGGGTGGCTCATGAAGCCAAGAATTTGGAGGTAAATGCTCCACATATTGTACTTAAACATTGCTAAAGCGTTGTTTTAACCTTTTTTCTTTTATTATTTTCCAATTAGCAGCCACTCGCCAAGACTAGACCTCAGCCTCAAGTTTTGGTGCCTCTGCGGGAGCTGCCAGCTTCAGGATCTGGTTCCCGGCCTTCCATCTGTTCTAAGATCCAGCAAGTTTACCAGAGAGCCTCTATCCCGACTGCCCCGGTTAAAGTGGGTCAAAGTTCTGTTTCTTCTGTGAGTCAGAAAAAGCCTGAGTCACAAACCGTACCTTCTGCTTTAAATCCAACCCTGAAAAAACTTGAGCCTTCTCCAGTTCAAAATGGTAAGATTCTCTGTAAACTTATCCTTTTAATCACAAATCTTTAATGCAAATGGACACATTTCAAAGTAAAAAAAATAAAGCTCAATGATCGACTTGGTTGTCGTCTCATCTGATCTGCGGCCTTATGTTTTGGACACTCGGGTGAAGAGGGGGGCTGAGCTGTCCACTGACCACTACCTGGTGGTGAGTCGGCTCCAATGGTGGGGGAGGACGCCGGACAGACCTGGAAGGCACAAACGTGTTGTGAGGGTCTGCTGGGAACGTCTGGCAGAGTCTCCTGTCAGAAGGAGCTTTAACTCACACCTCCGGCAGAACTTTGAACACGTCCCGGGGGAGGCGGGGGACATCGAGTCCGAGTGGACCATGTTCCGCGCCTCCATTGCCGAGGCGGCTGACCGAAGCTGTGGCCGCAAGGTGGTCGGTGCCTGTCGCGGCGGCAACCCCCGAACCCGCTGGTGGACACCGGCGGTAAGGGATGCTGTCAGGCTGAAGGAGTCCTACCGGGTTTTTTTGGCTTGTGGGACCCCTGAAGCAGCTGATAGGTACTGGCAGGCCAAGCGGGATGCGGCTCGGATGGTTGCTGAGGGAAAAACTCGGGCATGGGAGGAGTTTGGAGAGGCCATGGAAAACGACTTCCGTACGGCTTCGAAGCGATTCTGGTCCACCATCCGGCGTCTCAGGGGGGGAAAGCGGTCTGCCACCAACACTGTTTACAGTGGGGATGGTGTGCTGCTGACCTCGACGCGGGACGTTTTGGGTCGGTGGATGGAATACTTCGAAGACCTCCTCAATCCCACCGACACGCCTTCCAATCTGGAAGCAGGGTTTGGGGACGGTCTCTCCAATCTCTGTTGCTGAGGTCACAGAGGTCGTTAAAAAGCTCCTTGGTGACAGGACTCCGGGGGTGGATGAGATTCGACCGGAGTTCCTCAAGGCTCTGGATGTTGTGGGGCTGTGTTGGTTAACGCGGCTCAGCAATATTGCGTGGACATCGGGGGCAGTTCCCTTGGATTGGCAGACCGGGGTGGTGGTCCCCCTGTTTAAAAAGGGGGACCACAGGGTGTGTTCCAACTACAAGGGGATCACACTTCTGAGCCTCCCCGGTAAGGTCTATTCAGGGGTTCTGGAGAGGAGGGTCCGATGGATAGTCGAACCTCGGATCCAGGAGGAACAATGCGGTTTTCGTCCTGGCCGTGGAACACTGGACCAGCTCTACACCCTCAGCAGGGTCCTGGAGGGTGCGTGGGAGTTCGCCCAACCGGTCTACATGTGTTTTGTGGACTTGGAGAAGGCGTTCGACCGTGTCCCTTGGGGGGCCCTGTGGGGGGTGCTCCGGGAGTATGGGGTACCGGGCCCCTTGATACGGGGTGTTAGGTCCCTGTACGACAGGTGTCAGAGTTTGGTTCGCATTGCCGGCAGTAAGTCGGGCTTGTTTCCAGTGAGAGTTGGACTGCGCCAAGGTTGCCCTTTGTCACCGATCCTGTTCCTAACTTTTATGGACAGGATTTCTAGGCGCAGCCAAGGCGTAGAGAGAATCCGTTTTGGTGGCCTCAGGATCGGGTCTCTGCTTTTTGCAGACGTGGTCCTGTTGGCTTCATCGGAACGTGATCTACAGCTTTTGCTGGAGCGGTTCGCAGCCGAGTGTGAAGCGGCTGGGATGAGAATCAGCACCTCCAAATCTGAGGCCATGGTCTTGAGCCGGAAAAGGGTGGGGTGACTTCTCTGGGTCGGGGATGGGGTCCTTTCCCAAGTGGAGGAGTTTAAGTATCTGGGGGTCTTGTTCACGAATGAGGGAAAAATGGAGTGGGAGATCGATAGACAGATTGGTGGGGCATCTGCAGTTATGCGGGCGCTTTACCGGTCTGTCGTGGTGAAGAGAGAGCTGAGCCGAAAGGCGAAGCTCTCGATTTACCGGTCGATCTACGTTCCTACCCTCATCTATGGTCACGAACTCTGGGTGGTGACCGAAAGAACGAGATCACGGATACAAGCGGCTGAAATGAGTTTCCTCCGCCGAGTGTCTGGGCTCTCCCTTAGAGATGGGGTGAGAAGCTCAGTCATCCGGAGGGGGCTCAGAGTAGAGCCGCTGCTCCTCCACATCGAGAGGAGTCAGTTGAGGTGGCTCGGGCATCTGGTCAGGATGCCAGCTGGACGCCTCCCTGGTGAGGTGTTTCAGGCACGTCCCACCGGGAGGAGGTCCAGGGGAAGGCCCAGGACACGCTGGAGGGACTATGTTTCTCGGCTGGCCTGGGAGCGCCTTGGGGTTCCTCCCGAGGAGCTGGAACAAGTGGCTGGGGAGAGGGAAGTCTGGGTCTCTTTGCTTAGGCTGCTGCCCCCGCAACCCGACCCCGGATAAGCGGAAGAAAATGGATGGATGGATGGAAAATAAATTTGATCAAAATCGTTTTTACTTGGGGGCACTACACAGTTGCGCAGTTGGTAGCACTGTTGCCTTGCAGCAATAAGATCCTGGGTTCACATCTTGGCCTGGGGACTTTCTGTCTGTTTTACTTGCATATATTTTATCAGTGTTTTACTATTTAGTCTTATTTATCCACTGTTTTTTTTTTTTTTACCTGTTATTTTAATCTTCCTTCCAGTGTTTTCTCTGTGGGAGCCCTCTGCCTCGGGAGCGGTGGTCGGCTGTGGCTACCTGGATGCTCTCCAGGTGGAGGTGGGGGTCTCGGCTTTGCCTCCTCTAGGCGCCCTGGGTCAGTGCCTTGGCTGCTGCTGTTGATTGGCTGCTGCTGGTGCAGATGGCTCCTTTGGTGTTTCCTTACCTTACCTGGCTCAAACATACTCGGCCCAATGGCCTTGTTAATGTAGCTATTGAGTGTGTGCTCATGGGGGGAGGGGGGTATACATGTGAACATGCTTATCTGTGGGGAGGGATGGGAATGTGGTCTTTGCGGGGTCATTTTAATCTGTAAAGCGCTTTGAGTTGCAATCTTTGTATTAAAAACGGTTTATAAATAAAGTTTGATTCTGTATGTTCTCCCCATGCATCAATTTGTTCTCTCTGGCTAAAACCTGCTATTTTAATGGTTTGTTTGTTCTTGTAGCTTTCCCTGGCTGGCTCATATCTGCATGCATTTCTGGCTTGATCCACAGCTTATTTGAACTACATCCCACTTGGAACTGCAGTTATTGAAGTAGGAAACGACGTGCACTTGATCCTCCCACAGGGCAGCTTCCCACTCTCTGCCACCTCCTCCTCCAGCCCCGTTACTTCAGTGCTAACGCCAGTGAGTCGAGTTCATCCAAGCCCTAACATGGTCAAACAAACAAACGCTCCAGCTGCAGTTACCCCCCTGCCAAGGTATCGCTCAACAGCGCCTGTGCTCATTGCTGCTCCAGCGCGACGACCTGTACTCAACACGGCTTTTGGATCAACATCTTTACAATCCACAGTCGGTGCTTCCACAACTTCTCAAGCTGCTGCTCAGGCAGCTGTTAAGGTAGAAAAACACTTATCCAAATCACCATAACTCTCTATGCAGAAGTAATTGACCCCCAAATTAATTACTGGTTTGGCTGCAAATTTTATTTTTTTTTTGCCACTGTGGAGAGATTTTTGCTTGCTCTTCTTTGCAGAGTGGCTTTAACTCTGACAAATCAGACCCTTTTTGTAATGAGAAAACATTTAATTGCAATACTATTGCTTAATTTTGCGATAATATTGAATATGATAAACCAAAATATTTTTAATTCCTTAATCACGATGTCCCACCTTGCTTTTTGGGCTGTAGGTTGACAGCCAGTAAAAAATAAAATCTGGGAATCAAGGGCAGCATGAATGGGTGGCTTATAAAGTCATATAAAAACATCTGTCAGATGTAAGTCCAGACTTTACATAGGCCACTCACAAACTGTCTTTTTGTTTTTTGAGCCACTCAGAGGTGGACTTGCTGATCAGCTTTGAGTCATCGTCCTGCTGCAAAATCGAGGTGGTTTTTTAGGATTTTCTGGTACAGAGCCGAATTAATGGGTACCTCAATTACTGCAAGTCATCCAGGTCCTGAAGCGACTCCGTGGCTTATTGTTGAATCAACACTGACTTTGGCCATTATTAAATGAGGCCTTCAGTGCTTTAGGTGTTCTGGGTTCTTTTGTTACCTAATGAATGTGTCTGTGATGTAAATTTGTGGCATGCTTTTCAAAACACTAATTATTAAAAGTATTGTCTTTCAGCCAGTGCCTGTTAAACGTAAGCTGAAGCAGCAAAGTGAGGCAGCGAAGGACAAAGTGCCCCATGATGTCCGTCAGCGTTACGTGAACATGTTCACAGAGGAGTTTCTTAAAACGACTGCTAATGTCAATGAAGCTTTTGAGAAGGTGAGCATGTCGTGCTTCCAGATTCCTTTTTTGACTGACACAACTCTGAGTAATAATTCTCCATCCCGATGTTTACTGATGGTAGGCCCTGACGGAAGAGAAGAGTGTGTACAATCGCAGTGTGAACAAACTGAAATATCTGAGCATTGCAGTGAACGCCCTCAAGAGACTGAAGAACCAAAGTGCTTCTGCTAAAAGTAGGGAAAAAATAAACACATTGACATCTGAGAACAGTCCTGAGTCGATGTGACTTTTAGTTGAGTTAAATGCTAACACACATTTTGTGGTACAGATGAAAAACAGGCTCAAAGTCAAAGACCAAAAGGCAACATCCCATTTAACCGAAGGAAGGTGAAACAAAATGGTGAGAAATTGTATACTTTTTTGTTTAGCTGATTTTCTTTTTTTTGTGTATATTTTGGCTGCTGAGTATTTTTATTTTTATTCAGCAGGTGATATGGTGTTGTATGAAATCTTGAAAGGTTATACTTTGACTGATGAACAAATGATAGAAAACGACTATCCTGTCCAGCACCCAGAAAAACCTGGCTCTGCTGTTCTTTATTCTGACAAGAAAGTGAGCACAGACCGTAAGTAAAATGATTCAACTTGACTCTATTACCTGCCGTTCCCATATTAAGCCACTAGATGGCGGAATTAACTCATGGATATGTAGTGAGCTGCAGCTCAGAGTTCTCTAAATTACCTTTTTTGTTGTTTAAAAAGCTCTCAAACGGATCTGCTGTAGATGTGGGGCTACCTACTCTGTAAGTCAAACTGGGAAACATCTCCGAACAGAGGAGTGCACCTACCACTATGGGAAAGGAGTTACAAACCGAGGTCAGCAACCTGTTTTTCAGAATCTTTTTCTCAGGGCTTGAATTTGTGGAAATGGTTGAAATGTAAGATTTATTATGAGCAAGACTGAAAGTGTCCGTTAAAATGGAGTCTGTGCGAACAAAGTGAAGCATCGGCTACGTTTTGTATCCTGCAGTGCCAGGTGGAGTGGAAACTCGCTACAGCTGCTGTCAGGGAGTCATGGGAGCTCCTGGATGTCAAATCTTTAAGGTGGAGAACATATTTAGTGGACTGTAGAAATTGGCAAACATTTAACTGATAAATTGGGCCAATAGGAGTTTAATATATATTATTCTCACCCAGTTGCATGTCCATGATTTTCTGAGCCTGGATGGGTTTGTATCTACGCCCCCAGACGTCAGCTGTCCGGGGGTTTATTCCGTGGATTGTGAAATGGTAATAATAAAAAAAAAAAAAGTATATATAACTTTTTTATTTTGAACATCTTGGTATCAGTGTTTGCATCATGTCTGATCAAATCCATAAATGTGTGAATGCCTTCAGTGTTACACTGTTCAGGGCCTGGAGCTGTCCAGAGTGACGGTGATCAACTCTGATCTTCAGGTCATCTACGACACCTTTGTCAGACCTGATAATGAGGTCATCGACTATAACACAAGGTAACGCATCTCTGTAGAGGGAGTCGAGGGCCCAATGTATGTGCAGTTTATCCAGTTTGACATTGCATTGCAATTGCGTTGCATATTTATATTTTTATTTCATTAATTGTTTTATTAACCAGTATTTCTTATAGTAAATAAGATGACAATCTCACATAATAATGAAAAAGTATGTTTTTATTTGCATTTTAATATAAAAATTACTTGTTAAATTATTCACATACTTGCCATTTCAGCAACTAAGCCATTTTATTGCTGACCAACTCTATGCATTCACTGGTGTTTCTCTTGTTTTCTTTTGTTTTTTGGGTGACTGATTCCTTGTCTTTAAGGTTGTAAGGCATCTCTACCACCACCTTAATCTTAAATTCCCTCCACAGATGCACCAAAATCAAATCAGGATCACTGCAAATTCTCAATGTTACTTGCAGTCAGAAGTAGTGTGGTGGTAAAATTAAGATTACTTTGCAACCTTGAGGGTAACTAAGTTGTGCACGTTGTGTTGCGCATCAGTGCTACTAAGCATTAAGCCATGCTTGTAGTAAAAACCTAATGTGTAATTTGTTATGAATAAATTTTACAATTTGGGTTCCTAACAACAAATTGAGTCTTGGACCACAGCAGGCTCCGGATTGTCTTTACTCATTACACTTCTGCATTAAGGTTGGTGACTACCTTCTTTTGGGATGAAAACTACTATGTAAACACAACTCTCAGAAGTGATTGCTTTGTAATGGAGAAGCTTGTATTCTGTCCAGTTCTATGACTTATAAAAAATTTAAGCCTACAACCGCTGTTTAAGTTGAAAAAGTAGTAGAATTTGTTAAAAAAATCTTTGGAAAGTAAAACCAAAAACAACTCTAATGTTGCATTAACATACTCGTTATTTGTGGTTCAGCACTTGGCTATAGTTTTTCTGATTTTTGTTCCTGTTCCTCATAATTCCCATTACACCAACTTTCTTTATCCATTTCCATTCTTAAAATATCTGTAGGTTTTCAGGCATCAGTGAGGAGGATGTAAAAGGTAACCATACCTCTCTCATGGAGGTCCAAGAGACTTTATTGAGCTTCATCAGTGCTGACACTATTCTCGTTGGACATGGCCTGGAAACAGACCTTTGTTTACTGAAGGTGACTTGTTCCCTGATATTTTAAAGGAGTGTGTAGATCTGAGTTGTGGTATTCTTGCTCAACTCTGAGAAAGTAGTTAATTTTATTTTACATTTTTTTTAAAGGAGCTATATGCAATTTTCTGAAATTTAAACTCGCGACTGACACCTGTGGCCAAAAAAACGGAACTGCTCTTCCTTTCTGCTCGCTCTCGCAGCGCGCGCTCGTACACCGGTCGCTCTCAATCTTCAATCTTTTTCGGGCATTTGTCAGGGGTTTAACCGTTTTTAGTCTTATGTGGAGTTACTGATGGTGTCAAAGTTGTTCTTGGTCTCTTCTGTGTATTCGCACAATCCATTGAACTGCTTGCGAGTTCTGACTAGCGGTGGTTGCAGAGCGATCTGAAACGTTTAACATGAACGCGCTTGACGTCGCATCCGCAGACAGCGTGGGAAAATCCGACCTGACAGAAAATAGAAAAAATTGGATACCGGGTTATAGGTGCACCCACTGTGAGCTGACAAGGTGTCAGTATGCTCATCACGAGATGTTTGAGTCATACATGGTCAAATAAAAAGGCTATTGTTGCGTTTATTTTGTGGAAAAAGTTGCATATAGCCTCTTTAACAGTTCACAATTTCTCTTTCAAGTATCTTGTTTAAACATTTTAAACACTTCGCTTGATTTTGAATGTTTTGACACACAATCTCAATTGTATTCATTGCTGTTGATTTTAATACCCATATTTTAGAGATGTCAAGCTTTTCATAAGCCAGAATTTTATTAAGTACAGTCAAGTTAATTAAAAAAGGCTAAATATTTTATTCCCAATTAGGAACAGTTGTTTTTAAAGGGGAAATTATTGTCAAATAAGTACATAGTAGCATCCGTGTGAAAGACGCATAACTCTGTTTATCGGTCAAGTCATAATTGTCATTTCAACTTTTTGCAGGTTTTTATTTATTTACCTGAGTGTTTCATTTTCCACACTGAACTTGATAGTAAATTAAACTACGAAGGGTTTGACTGGAGCTTCCAATATTTTCTTCTCTGCTGTAGTTGCTTCATGGGACAGTGGTAGACACATCAGTGGTCTTCCCCCATCGTCTAGGTCCGCCTAACAAGCGGAGCCTCAACAGCCTCACAGCTGAATGCCTCAGGAGGATTATTCAAGAGAGTGGTGGGTTGCCACTACACAAGCAACTGTTTTCCTTTTTTGTAATCAAACTTTCACAGCCACAGAAGTTTTAAAATACTGATAATGTCATTATAGTGGGGGATTTAAACATTCATGATCAACTCAAAACCTGAGAATTTCATTATAGTATCAGACAATGCTGTGACATGTTTTAAAGAATCTGTTCCATCTTTAGTTCCCGCAGTATCTCAGAGAAACACAGCAGAGGGCAGCACTTTAATCTCTAGCCTTAATTGGTGTTAATGTTCATAGTGTTCCTCATTGTGTGTGGCATTAGACAATATGAAAAGAACCAAATATAAACTAATAAAAACATGGAGAATATTTCAAAATTGGAACATACTTCTGATGTTTTTGCCTGTGTTAAATCCATGTACCACTATTTCTCCCAGTTTGTGGCCACGACACTGCAGAAGACGCCACTGCCTGCATGGAGCTTATGGTGTGGAAGATGAAAGAAGATGGGAAACTGAAAAAATGAGGAACTACCGCACTAATTATATATGAAACATGATATGCATAGTTGATTGTGTGATGCTGTGTTCAAAGACATGAAGGGTTATTTATCTTTATTTACCTAATTTGATCAGCTCTGTTTTCTGTTAATGGAAGTTTGAGTTAAAGCCCATGTCGATATGAATATTTATGGGGTTCAAAGATGGAGCTATTATAAGTAGTTCCCAAATAAAGGCATACAATCAAATTTGTGTTTGTTTCCCTCCTACATCATAACCACCCAATGAGGATTTAGTTCATATCAAATTGACCTCAGGTGGAGATATGCTAATTAAGACAGCTGTATGGCATTATGCTGTAACATCATTCCAAATCAGGAAAGGTCAACAATTCTGAAAGCCAGTCTCATAGTGGTGATGAACGCAGGTACTAGATCCCAGTTATTGTTATGTACTAACAAAATCAGAGTTCAGTATGTTACTCAGCTTTTTTCTTTGTCTGTTTTCTACTGCAGCATCTCTGGAAACAGAAGCTGCAGGTCTTGAAGAGGATAAAGATGAGGAGGAGATCTATAATAATGAGGAAAGTTAGAACGTCCAGGCTGTGATACTGGTACCAGGCGAGCTCATGGGCCTGGACCCTCAGGTGCTTGGCTCCTTTGTTTCTCATGGTGAACTCTATCCAGAAAACGGCCTCGTCTCGAGGACTCATGGGTCTGTCGTGGTGGATTCTGGACAGTCGCATCATGTTTTCTTTGTAGCTGTGGATGAGTGACAATATTTCACTTCTGTGTAAACTTATAAAGTAAGATTGCCACACAACAGCAGAAGTTTGTAACCCCCAACCACATTTTACATGTGCATCCTAATACATTATATAATATGTGTATTTATTTCAGTAACTTGTGAAAATATGAAACTGGTACAGATTTTATTTTTTTACATATGGTTATATTTTACACATTTCTGTTCATTTTGATGAGTATGACTTGCAGCTAATGAAAACCCAGGTTTCAGTTTCTCAGGAAATTTGATAAAGAGAAATAAAACCCATTTTAAATACAGAAATGTGATGTTAGGACCAATTTTGAGGAAGACTGCTGACTTGGCTGCTGTCCAGCAGAGAATCATCAACCTCAACAAGGAGGGCAAGAAACAAAAGGTAATTGCCAAAAACAGAAAAACAAATGCTGGCTTTTTACAGAGTGCTACACTCAAGAATATTATTGGGAAATTGAGTGGAAGGACAAAACAAAAAGGTGCACAAGCAACAGGGAGAACAACGCCCTTAAAAGGATTGGGAAGCGAAGCCTATTAAAGATGAGATTCATAAGGTGTGAACTGCAGCTGGACTAAGTGCTTTAAGAGCCACAGCATACAAATGCATCTAGTGAAAAAGGCTTCAGTTGTCATTACTTGTTAGGTTGTGTTAATTATGTAATATTCAAGTTTTTATTAGCTGTAAGAATCTTCAAAATGAACAGAAATAAATGTTTGAAATTTCTCACCCTGTGTGTATTGAATTTGGGAAACGAATGATCAATTTACTTCCAAAGGGAATTCACTTTACCCTAATATTCAAATTTATTAGGATGCACTTGTACTGTCTATTTTTTTTCAAAAGCCATACCCTTATGAATTAATTCAGATAAATTGATTAGATAATTTATTGATATCTTTAAAATGCACATTGGTTCATCGCGGTAAACAACTTACGATTTGTCATTAATGACCATCTTGATTGCGTCTCTGAGGCTCTCTGTTGTCATGAAGTTTAGGTTCTGAATGACTGCAGCTCCTTTGGCCTCCATGTGCACCATGTTGTCTGGCTGGTCAGCAAACATGGGGATCCCCACCATGGGAACACCGTGGTAGATGGCCTCATAAATCCCGTTCGTTCCACCATGAGTGATAAATGCTCTTGTTTTAGGATGACCTCATTTTAAACCAAAGCAAGAAACAACTGGATGTGAGTTACTTTTTCAAATTAAAGCTGTTAATCAAGGTCACCGAGCTATTAAATTAAATAGGATATGAGCTGTTTTATATAAAGGACTACCAAAGGTCTTCTAAAACCAAGCAAGTGGAACAGAAGTTTATATTGTACAGGAATCGGTGAATTACATATTTTTGTGTTAAACAGTAACTTTGACTTTTTTTTTGTCAATCAGTAACTTTTACTCTATACCAAAGGTAACATAACTTCTGCTGAAAACATTTTGTCAAATTTTAGAGTTGGCACTGCATGAAATGGGCAGTCTGACTCCAAAAATATTCCAAGTGGTTCTGCTGCCAAAACACTTCTGTTGAAATGAGATGAACTTCACTTACCCAGCAGGTCGTTCTGAGGGATCCAGCTTAAAATCCTGGTGTTGGAACCTAAAGTTTTTGGTTTGTCCCCGTTATATCGCCACAGTACCTGAAAACAATAAAGAAGGCAATAAAAACATAAATAGAAGAATACGTTAGTGTAGATTCTCAGTCATCGAGGACATGATATTCTTGAGTTTAACTGAAGGCAACTGGACTTTTCTTGTCTTGAAAACATTTAGTCTCTCATCCAAGAGGCCTCTTCAGCTCTGAAAACTTGATTGGAAGTATCAGATTTAGAAATCTAAGGTAAAGCTCACTAATGGGGCTATCGTTATTCCTAACGAGGCTATCAGGGTTGCGTAAGATTCCAAGCATCAAGCAATCTTGGTGATGTGTCGTTAATGGTGAAACGACTCAGGTTATGTAACTATGCGCTGTTTGGGTCAGATGTCTAAATTAAATAAATCGAATGGTTTTATTTTTTTTAATCCTTGAGCAATTGTGGGCTTGGAGGATTATAAGACTTGCCTATAATCATTTGGAGAAAAAAAAATATTTTACTGACCTTTTGGGGAAGCTGAGCAAGGGCTGAAGCTATTAGGTTTGCCTTCTCTGTGGTCACATTCTTAATCATGGATCCCAGTGTGAAGACCACAATACCATCCTCTCCAGAGCTCTCCACAAATGTTTCAATGTCCTGGAAAATCAGTAATATTTTAGAGTCATTAAATTGTATTTATTTAGTTTGGTTTTCATGAAGACAAAGTGTGACTGGTGTACGTTGTTGGAAAAAGCCCCACCTTTGGTAAAGGTTTAGCTGGTCTGCAGTGGATCCCTCCAACAAACTTGAAGTTGGGGAGGAATGGATGAGGAAAATCAAAATCCCAGTAGGTTCTCATCAACCAGATGTCAGCCTTACCCATCAACTCACAGGCACTGGTGGGTGTTCCTGTTATGAAATATTTTATGTGACAAACTATTTGTACATGAAGGCAATTTATGAAACCCTAACTAAAACAATTTCAGGACTTCATGTGGCCCATAAATATAATCTTACTTGACGATCCTTGTTGAATTCCTCACCTTTTACTTCGGAGTAGTATTTATCTAACTTATTCCACATAACATCATCGACTACAATGTCCTGCAAAGCGTAGAAGAGGACGTTCCACAGTCTCTCTGAGAAGTTCATCTTGTCTGTGAGTTTGCTCATCGCACCAGGCACAAAGGAAGGTGGTGCAGGTAGCTGACCACACAGCCTCTCCCAGTTATGAGCCAAGGAAAAACGCAACGAGAAAACCAAGGGGATGCCCAAAATATCTGCAGTCAAGTCACTGCCAGGCAGGAGGGGATCAGCAAAAAGGACGTCAAAGTTTTCCGTCTTGAGCTTCTTTATCAGGGTTTCTGATTTGACCACACCGTCAAGCACCTTTAGGCTAATCTGCAAATCAATCCTCATAAGATCCATATATTTCATGTAAATTTGAAAGTAGTTCATATAATCTATCTCATACATAGAAAAGTGATTAAACTGTTCAAGAAGATCCTCCATAGCCTCCAGTGAGACCGAGACATCAAAAGGCTCATACTGAAAGCGAGAGGGTTCGCTGCTGTTCATAAACATTGACGCGCTCGGGACCAGGACCGTCACCTGGTGTCCTCTGTCGACCAGCGTCTCCAGTACCGGCTTCATGTTGATCCAGTGGCTGGCCTCAGTGTACCACACCAAAATCTTCCCTCCATTTGAGCTCCTTGTTGCACAAAGTAGCAGCAGGACACAGACAGAGAGACGCAGCTCCATGGTGGCTATGTTGGCAGGAAAACAAACTCCTGTCTTTTCAACAGGTACACTTGATAGATACTTATTAACTAGATGAACTCTGACTGTCCTCTTTGTGCTACACAAAGATAACAGGCTCACCCCATGAGAACAGTTGGAGGTAAAGGGTTATGGCTGCAGTGAGTAAAAATTAGAACACAGTGTGAGTTTCTCAACCTTCACCTTTAATTGCCTGTAGTCTTTCCTTAGCAGTCTAACTTGCGTTTACTCTTTTGACAAGACATTTTAACAATGCAGCTTCAAATATGGGCTTTAAAGACAACCCCTGGAAGGTAGACGAAAAATGGAAGCCATTGTCTTGTCAGAATGGTGTCACTCCACATTTCTCTTTTTCTGCCACTGCACCTCTAGAAACAGCAGATGCAGGTCTTGATAAGGATGAAGAAGAGGAGCAGAACTATAGTGAGCAGGAAGGTTAGGATTTCCAGGCTGTGATACAAGTACCAGATAAGCTCGTGGGCCTGGACCCTTAGGTGCATTGCCCCCTCCTTTTTTTTGAACTCCATCCAGAAAACTGCCCTGTCTTGAGGACTCCTTGGTCTGTCGTGAAGGATTCGAGAAAGTTGTATCATGGTTTCTTTGCAGCTGTGAACAGTTAAAAAATTTGAACAATGTATTCTGTATTGTTATGAATTCAGATATTAGGCTTAGAAATTCGATGCACAGCTAAGAAAACTCTGTAATGATAGTCTTGAAGAAATGCCTTCATAAGTACAGTGATGCTATTTGGAAGTATCCTCTGTTATGAAAAAGTATATTGACTGCATTTATATAGTACTAAACTAAATGGTAAATAGACAACTTATAGAGCACTTTTCTAGACATACTGACCACTCAAAGTGCTTACACTGGATCCCCATTCGCACTCAGAAATGCACACACATTTATACACAGATACTACTTTTGTCTTACTTACCAATTGAACCACTTTAACACTGTGAGGCTCATTCGCCTATTGGCGAGCACACACTGCCACATCCATCAACCAGCAACATAGGATTCTTTTTTCTGCGCAGGCGGGTGACTAAGGCTTAAATCAAGTCACTGGGGTTTACCAAAGTACATTTACCTTGAACCTACTAACCAAAGGTAGAGAGCCTTTATCAGTTTAATGGGATCTGGGGTGGATCAAAGCAACAAAACCTCCTTCTTCACTTTTTTACATCTTTTACCTCTTACTGTACTTTTCCAACAGTATCTTAAGTGAGTCCTTATGCTCTACCACTATTAGGTCAGAAAGCACACTTGTTGCCTTTCACTTTAATCAGTGATATGTAAAACTTTTTAACAAGACATTTGAACAATTCACCCCCAAATACGGGCTTGAAGACAACCCCTGGTAGAGGACATGTTCATTGACAATATTTGCTCAAATAAGTGGTGCTAATGCTTGTTCCTCTTTACAGCCATCAGCTCTTAACACCTATAGTTAAGCCCAGAATTAGTTTGACGCCTAGAAGATTTAAGTTGGCAAATGCATCTTTTAATCTGACCGACATGTTTCTTCTGATTGGAAATGTTGGAAACGTTTTGAAGTCCGACTTGAAATCTGATGGATTGAGGTCAGAAGTCATTGCAGACCAGTCACGTTCTTCCACAGTAAACTGACAGATGCATGTCTGTAGACATGTAAAGCGCCTTGAATTACCATAATCTGGAACATTACATTTTTCAAAATGTCTTGGTTTGCTGTAGCATCAAGAGTTTATTTCACTAGTGGGGGAGCCCAACTCCTGAAAAACTACCTCTCCACCATAATAATACTCTATACAAAACATTACACTTGACACAGTGCAGTCAGGCAAGGATAGTTCTCCTGGCAACTACCAAGCCCACACTCAACTTTTAGGTTGCTTGAAAAAGAGGCGTGGTTCCAAAGTCAATGGCTCCACTGCTCTAGAGGTTCGTACTGGAGTGCTCTACACCACTGAATCCAATGATCTGTATTTCCTAACTCTACACAAGGTTGGTGTCCTCAGCTCACTATGCACCTTAGCTACCACAGACATGGCCCAGTTGCTTACACTTTGACTTAATACCACAGATGACTGTTGGAATATTTATTAGGGAAGATATTTATGACTGAAGTTCTTGCAAATGTGGTATTCCATCACAGTGGAATACCACAAGCCTCTGAGAGCAACCAATGCCCAGGTGCTGGATTTTATGCGCATGGGGCAACGGAAGTAATTGTAACACCACATGCCAACCAGCCATGGCTTTGTTAATCATTGGATTTGCAATGAGCTGACACCTGTAGGGCACCAGAGGGCTACTCATCTCTACATTACGATGTCACGAGGTAACTTTGAACCCATCCAAACCCTAAGTAAATGCATCTGGCAAATAAATGGATGGATGTGCCATAACTTTCTCCAGCTGAACGGAAACAAAACAGAAGTAATTATATTTGGACCTAAAAAGGAACGATCAAGAGTCAGCACACAGCTTCAGCTAATACAGCTAGAAACTACTGATCAGGCCCAAAATATAGATGTAGTAATGGACTCAGACCTGAACCTCCAGGGTCACATAAAGGCAATAACAAGGTCAGCGTTCTATCACCTGAAGAACATTTCTAGGATTAAAGGACTGATGTTGTAACAGGACCTCAAAACTCATCCATGTGTTTATCTTTAGTCAGATTGATTACTGCAACAATGTCCTCACAGGTCTGCCTAAAAAGTCAATTAGACAGCTGCAGGTGATCCAGAACGCTGCTGCTCGCGTCCTCACTAGAACCAGGAAAGTAGAGCACATCACCCCAGTTCTAAAGTCCTTACACTGACTCCCTGTAGCTCAGAGAATAGACTTCAGTTTTACTTCATTTATTTGGCATTTCAGTAAATGTTTACCTTTTGGGTTACTTGACAGACGTTTAACAAATCAGAAATAAAGGCATTGACAACACGTACAGATAAGTTATTTATTTAAAATTACTTTATAAAATCGCATTCAGGAAAATTTTGCCATTGCAGAAATTAGAGTTTAACAACAGGCTATTGAAACTCCCCGGACAATTTGAAGAGTATGCCTTACGCAGCTTTCAAGGAAAAAGCCTGAACGTAGTGGAACATTATTTCCCCTATAACTCACAGGGGGACATGATAGGGGCAGTATCATGCTGTGGTTGCCATTGCCATGGCTTAGAAAATTGGTTATAAATGAGAATATAATAATGAATGGTGCTAAATACTGGGAAATTATAGGTTCTTTCAAATTAGATTTTTGTTTCTAATCCAAAAATATTAAAATCTGTAAAAGGTTTTGAATTATTTGTAAATGTACTGGCGTTCAGGAGTATGGCACTGTGTTAGGTACCATCATAAGCCTGCTGATGTTATTTTAAAGTTATACATGTACAGTCTCTCATTCAGCTTTTCTCTTTCTCGTTTTTCTGCTGCAGCATCTTCGGAAACAGAAGTTGCAGGTCTTGAAGAGGATAAAGATGAAGAGCAGAAATACAGTGAGCAGGAAGGTTATGACGTCCAGGCTGTGATACTGGTACCAGGTGAGTTCGTGGGCTTGGACCCTCAGGTGCTTCGCTCCTTTGTTTCTCATGGTGAACTCTATCCAGAAGACTGCCTCGTCCCGGGGACTTATGGGTCTGTCATGGTGGATTTTTGACAGTCGCATTGCATTTTCTTTGTAGCTGTGGATTGAGGAGGGGAAATTGTGAACCATCACTTTTAAACATGTGTGATTGTAATGTATAAATATATATATATTTTTTGTTTTGTTTTTTTATTTCTTTTAAACAAAGCTAAAACTTATTCTCTTCTTGAAAGAGGACATTGGACAATTTTTCTTAGCCCATATAAGATGCTTCTGATGTTGTGGGTGGTTTAACAGAAGAAAATGAGAAATGTAGCCTATGCCTTGTGTGGTTACTCCCACTTGCTCCAGCTGAGGTTTCTAAAATTTTTAATCTCTATGAATTCCTAAACGGACTTTGCATTGCAGTCCTTTTAAGCAGTTATTAGCCAGGAGGAGGCAGTATATTTAAAGTTAGACATGTATTGTAGGTCCTGCAGGCTACCACCTGGTCCTATTGATGCAAAGTCAAGTGCATGTTTTTGTGGGAGTAGCTCACATTAGCTGCTCAAGGGAACATGGGGAGAACATGCAAACTCCACACAGAAAGGCCCTTTTGCCAACCCCACCCAGGGTGTGGGTGCTGATGATGCGGGGGAACAAGCACACCCTCAGCACCCACAGCATCCCCGGCAGTAATTGAACCCGGGACCTTCTAACTGTGAGGTGAGCTGCTCTACCAGCTGCGCCACCGTGCTCTCCAACAATCATAAAAATTAACAGAAAATTACATTTGAATAAACAAGATTGTTTTTGTAATATACGAAGATGCACCTGTGTTGATTATTTAAAAAAATGTTTTCCTTTTATCATCAATATTCAGTAGTAAAGAAACATGCTTATGTACAAGTAATTTCAAAACAAATAGTAAGAAAGAAAAGTATTGTAGAATTTGTTGAAGCAATTACTACTAACACCAGGTAAAAACAGAAAATTTTGCATTTTTGTATTTAGTTTAAAGATAACTAAGTTGATCCTTGGTTATGAATAAAATGCGACTTTGGCTGTCTACATCTCACACAATTAGAAAGCTAAATCAAAGCGTAAATTTCCCTCTTATGATTGGTGTTATGTCCTCACTTTTTAGAATAATTCAGAGAAATACACCAATTTTGTCATTTATGAACTGCTGGCAGTTAAGGACAAGGTCCAGGTATCTTTTGTTCCTACAGTTTTCCCAAAAGTTGCATCAGTTAGTGTCACTGTTTTTGGAAATGTCTCAATGCAGCTTTTTTAAATCATAAATGCAGCCTTACTTTCTGCTGTAGGTTTTCCCCAAACGATGGGATGATCCACCACAGGCGAAGCGAGGCTGCAGTCTTACTTTGCTCTTTTATCCTATCTTATGGATCTTGTGTAAATTTCCAGAAAATATCACATGTGGTCTTATGCTCTGTCCTTGTTCAAATTTAAATCTAATGGAAGCTGTAACTCGAAAATTTGGCCACCCCATAAATAAAAGGCAATTAGCAGAAAAATACTGAAATAAAATGTACAGCATAATTTCACTGTTATACTGTTTTTCCACCATGTTTCATAAAAATAAATATCTACATTGCCTTTAAACCTTCAAACAAACTTGGCAAAGTGTAAATTAACTTACGATTTGTCATCGATGACGGTGTTGATTGCATCTCTGAGGGCTTCGGTTGTCATGAAGTTCAAGTCGACAACAACTGCAGCTCCTTTGGCCTCCATGTGCACCATGTTGTCTGGCTGGTCAGCAAACGTGGGGATGCCCACCATGGGAACTCCATGGTAGATGGCCTCAAAAACTCCATTTGCACCACCGTGAGTGATGAAAGCTCTTGTTTTAGGGTGACCTGAAAGGAGCCCCAGTTATAACACATTTATTATTTTTTTTACATTTGACTCAAACCAACGTTATGGCCGAAAATACTTCAGGGTTCCAAAATAAAAGAAGACTGAGTCCCAGAAGGCGTTTAAGTATTTAATTCAAACATTTCTGACCAGAAACATGGAGGGAACAGGGTTGCCATGAATTCCCTACCCAACTACTCAAAGGTGTTTTGTTACATCTCCATCATAGATACTACAAATTTCCCCTCCAGATTTATTGGCACTCCAGATAAAAGCCTTGAAATGTATTTTGTGACGCGGTGACCCCCAAGATTGTCACATCTTGGTGCAGTTTTCGGACACTTAGTGCTGGAAAGATGATTTTCCATCCCTATTCAGCCTTGTTTGTCACAGTTTTCATTGGTTTAACTTCTGAGCTACTTTTCTGACTCTAGATATAGGCAAATAGCTAAAACGGAAAGAATGTAGTCACATGTTGACATGAGTAGTGAAGCAACTTAGGTTATTAAATTACTGTGGTTTTACACTGAGTGCAACATAATGTTAAGAGCAAAATACAGGAAAAATTGTGATATCTCAAAAATACTTTTGTCACGGTAATGTCATTGTGTGCAACATGGCAATAACAAAGGTTTCACTGGGTGCAATATTTGAATGGCTGCAACATTTCAGGTGCTGTCCAATCAAACTCTGGTTGAGAATAGTATGCTTAAAAAGCTGGATTGAATTTCAGTGTCTTTTATGTCCACCCCAGATATAGATCTTAGTGCACCTTGAATTACCTTGTTGTTGAACGTGTGCTTTACAAATAAAATTCCTTTGCCTGGCCTATAGTGACTGAGATAGTAAAGTTCAGGGATAGTTTTTGAAACATTTAATAATGGACAAGAAGGAGTCATGTCATGTTTTCTTAATGTTGTTTAGCGCTTGCAAAAATTGTAGGTGAGACAAACGCTTCCCTCATCCTTTAGGGTCATAATTTAGTTTTTATATAACAAGGGTGCTCAGGTAAGTGACAATTGTTTGACATAAGTTGGCAAAGTTGATTAGAAGGGGGTTTGGATGGTTGTGCTTGTTTGTTTTTTTACTGTAATGCTCTGACATCTAATTATTTTCTCAATTGGTATGTTTTTCTGAAGGGAAACTGTGACAAAATTGTTATTTCTACTTTAAAATATTAGGAATAGCTATTGCCCACCTCAGTCTCTGTTTTTCTTTACATTCGCTTCAACCCTTTGAAATGTGAAATGTTGTGGATATCCAACTTTACTCACCAAGCAGGTCATTCTGGGGCATCCAATCATAAAGTTTAGTGTTGGAACCCAGAGTGTCTGGTTTTTTCCCAATGTATCTCCACAGCACCTGCAGATGGTAAAGAGCATTTCACCCCAATAAATTGGCAACTTTTTTCTTAGGCTGAAATGGTGACATGGAAAATATAAAATTTATTTGATCAACACAGTTTTACTACACCTACATTATTGAAATGATCTGCTGTCATGTGTAAAATATATTTACATACACTATACAAAGACTTGTTTGGTTCCCAAGTAACCAAAATTTTAGCATGTTTTTACATGTTCTAAATATGTCAACATCACATATAACAGAAGGAATGATATTACAGAACTGGACTGAGCTCACTGAGAAGGCTGACTGGCTGAATGCACTTTTTCTGAGGGGGATTAAAAGGTTATTCATGGTGGCAGATCTAGTTAGTCATCTATTCTGATTAAAAAAATAAGATAGTGGTGATGGGGCCATACCATGAAGGATTATAAAGACCAGATTTGCATCTTGAAATGTGACAATTTTTTCCCAATTTAGTAATTTGTACTTATGTTATATACTGCAGTAGAGATGGTGAAAGGGTTTCCTGTCAATGACTTTCAGAGCCTGTTTGTACACTGAACGGATTGGTTTTAATGTCGTATTACAGCCCTGAGACCAGCTGTGACACAGTATGACAGATGTGACATTATTATTGCATGAACAAATAGTTTATAGCCTTAACCTTTGTATTTAGGTTCTCTGTAATATACCTTGAATTTGCCTGATTTAATTTAACAATTTGGTTGAGGTTTGCAAAAAAAAAACATTGACATGGGAGGAAAAACATGAAGCGGTATAAAATAATAAATCACACAGATATCATGTTGGAAAATATACACCACCGAATAATTAAATGTTTTAATTTGATACGTCCTGTTTATGGATATATATATATATATATATATATATATCACTTCCTGGAGGGTGCGTAGGAGTTCGCCCAACCGGTCTACATGTGTTTTGTGGATTTGGAGAAGGCGTTCGACCATGTCCCTCGGGGGGGGGGGGGGGGCCTGTGGGGGGTGCTCCGGGAGTATGGGGTACCGGGCCCCTTGATATGGGCTGTTAGGTCCCTGTACGACCGGTGCCAGAGTTTGGTTCGCATTGCCGGCAGTTAGTCGGCCTTGTTTCCAGTGAGAGTTGGACTCCGCCATGGTTGCCCTTTGTCACCGATCCTGTTCCTAACTTTTATGGACAGGATTTCTAGGCGCAGCCAAGGCGTTGAGGGGATCCGTTTTGGTGGCCTCAGGATCGGGTCTTTGCTTTTTGCAGATGACGTGGTCCTGTTGGCTTCATCGGAACGTGATCTACAGCTTTTGCTGGAGCGGTTCGCAGCCGAGTGTGAAGCGGCTGAGATGAGAATCAGCACCTCCAAATCCGAGGCCATGGTCTTGAGCCGGAAAAGGGTGGGGTGCCTTCTCCGGGTCGGGGATGGGGTCCTTCCTCAAGCGGAGGAGTTTAAGTATCTGGGGGTCTTGTTCACGAATGAGGGAAAAATGGAGCGGGAGATCGATAGACGTATTGGTGGGGCATCTGCAGTTATGCGGGCGCTTTACCGGTCTGTCGTGGTGAAGAGAGAGCTGAGCCGAAAGGCGAAGCACTCGATTTACCGGTCGATCTACGTTACTACCCTCATCTATGGTCACAAACTCTGGGTGGTGACCGGAAGAACGAGATCACGGATACAAGCGGCTGAAATGAGTTTCCTCCGCAGAGTGTCTGGGCTCTCCCTTAGAGATAGGGTGAGAAGCTCAGTCATCCGGGGGGGGCTCAGAGTAGAGCCGCTGCTTCTACACATCGAGAGGAGTCAGTTGAGGTGGCTCGGGCATCTGGTCAGGATGCCTCCTGGACGCCTCCCTGGTGAGGTGTTTCAGGCATGTCTCACCGGGAGGAGGCCCAGGGGAAGGCCCAGGACATGCTGGAGGGACTATGTTTCTCGGCTGGCCTGGGAGCGCCTTGGGGTTCCTCCCGAGGAGCTGGAACAAGTGGCTGGGGAGAGGGAAGTCTGGGTCTCTTTGCTTAGGCTGCTGCCCCCGCGACCCGACCCCGGATAAGCGGAAGAAAATGGATGGATGGATGGATATATATCACTTGATCTAAAATTTTTAAGCTTACTTATTATTTTAAGCAATTCAATTCTATTCAGTTTATTTATAGTTAAAAAGTTTCTTATTTAAGGAATCCCAGCAGATTGCGTCAGTCATTGGCGTGAGATTGGGCAGACTTTCCAACCACAGCAATCCTTCAGCAATCCCTCAGACTGAGCAAGCATGTAGCGACAGTGGAGAGGAAAAACTCCCCTTTAACGGGAAGAAACCTCCAACAGAACCAGGCTCAGTAGGAGCGGCCATCTGCAACGACCGTCTGGGGGTTTGAGAAGACAGAGCAGAGACACAGAAGGAACAGAAGATCTGATATAAGAGTACTCTCTATGTTACTGAAAGTAAAAAGTTGATAACAGGACACAGTGGATGTTCAGCCACTGGGAGCACCATCCCAGTCGATGCCCCCCGTCCAACAGGGCATTCCAGCCAAGCAGGATACCAGACCAGGTATATCTTCTATGGAGAGAAAAACACTGAGAGAACACAAAGTTAACAGTCGAAATGACAGAATGTACTGTAATACAACTGGAGAGTAGTAGTAGAAAAGGAAGTAGCAGAGTGAAGAAAATTGGTAAGTCTGTCCTCCAGCAGTCTAAGCCTATAGCAGCATAACTACAGAGCTAGCTCAGGATGAAGCCACTCTAACTATGAGCTTTATCAAAAAGGAAAGTTTTAAGCCTGGCCTTAAAAGTAAACAGAGTGTCTGCCTCACGGACTAAAGCTGGGAGCTGGTTCCACAGGAGAGGAGCCTGATAACTAAAAGATCTGCCTCCCATTCGACTTTTAAAAATCATAGGAACTACAAGTAAACCTGCAGTCTGAGCGCGAAGTGCTCTGTTGGGAACATATGAAACAATTAGATCTCTGATGTATGATGGAGCTTGATTATTAAGGGCTTTGTATGTAAGAAGAAGGATCTTAAATTCTATTCTGGATTTAACAGGGAGCCAATGAAGGGAAGCTAAAACAGGAGAAATGTGATCTCTCTTTTTAATATTCATCAGAACTCTTGCTGCCGCATTTTGGATCAACTGAAGGCTTTTAATGGCATTTGGTGGACTACCTGATAGTAAAGAATTACAGTAGCCCAGCCTTGAGGTAACAAATGCATGGACAAGTTTCTCAGCATCACTCCTGGACAGTATGTTTCTAATTTTAGCAATATTCCAGAGGTGAAGGAAGGATTTAAATGTCAAGTCTTGGTCAAAAATAACGCCAATGTTCTTTACGTTATTACTGGGGGCCAATTTAATGCCATCCAGATGAAGTGATTGACTAATCAGTTTCTTTTTTAGAACTTCTGGTCCAAAGACAGCAACTTCTGTCTTGTCAGAATTTAAAAGCAAAACGTTTAGATTCATCCATGTTTTTATGTCTTCCAGACATGCCTGTAATCTACCTAACTGACTGGGTTCATCAGGATTTATGGATAAATGTAGTTGTGTATCATCGGCATAGCTGTGGAAATTTGTCCCATGCTGTCTAATGAAACTCTTCAAACAGCTCGTTACTGTTTAGATGCTCACAGACTTGATTAGCAACAATTTTCTCAAGGATTTTGGATAAGAAAGGAAGGTTGGATATAGGTCTGTAATTCACTAAGTCATCTTGATCAAGGGAAGGTTTCTTGAGTAAAGGTTTAATTAAAGCTATTTTAAATTCTTGTGGTACGTATCCGTTTACTAAGGATAGATTAATCATATCCAAAATGGGGCCAGGAACCAAATGGAACACTTCTTTAAATAATTTGGTTGGGATTGGGTCCAACATACAAGTTGAAGGTTTAGATGAGGCTAATATTTTTGATAATTCCGAAAGCTCGACTGAATCAAAACAGCCTAAGCACAAATTAGGTTCTACAGTTCTTTCCGATGCTGCCTCATTTACTGAGGAAGAAGTAATCATGTTTGGGTGGATGCCAATGATTTTTTTTTTATAGAATTAATTTTATTTATGAAGAATCCCATAAAATCATCACTGCTAAGAGCTGGGGGAATAGTTGGCTCAACAGAGCTATGACTCTGTGTAAGTTTGGCAGCCGTACTAAAAAGAAACCTAGGATTGTTTTTATTCGCCTCTATTAATGATGAAAAAT
Organism: Valencia hispanica; assembly: GCA_963556495.2. NCBI lineage: Eukaryota > Metazoa > Chordata > Actinopteri > Cyprinodontiformes > Valenciidae > Valencia > Valencia hispanica. The sequence goes on from OY747704.1 coordinate 47,046,227, forward strand.
ATGCTGTTCTAGCTTGACGAAGGGTCTTTTTATACAGCAGTAGACTGTTATTCCAGGTTAACTAGGAATCCTCTAGATGTGTAGAGCGCCATTTTCTCTCCAACTTCCTAGTATTCTGCTTTAAAGTATGTAACTCTGCGTTAAACCAAGGACTCAGCCTCCTATGGTTATCCACTTTCTTTTTTAAGGGGGCAACACTATCTAATGCCAAACGCAATGAGAAAGCAACGCTGTGAACCAGACCATCAATTTCTGAAGGGTTAGAGATAGAATTGCTGCCATCCACTGTGTTACTCTGAGACACTGAGGAAAGTAAGAATGGAACAGATTCTTTAAAAATTGTTACAGCATTGTCTGATAAATCTCTACTATAATGAAATTTTCTTTCAGATTTAAGATGGTCAGTTAAAGTAAATTCAAAAGTTATTAAGAAGTGATCAGACAGGACCGGGTTATGTGGGTGGACTGTTATTTCCTCACACTCAATACCGTATATCAGTACCAGGTCCAAAGTGTTTTTGCCCGAGTGGGTCGATCCCTGTACTTTTTGAGTAAAGCCAATTGAGTCTCAAATAGCACTAAAGGCTGCATTTAGGCTATCACTTTCAGTATCCACATGAATATTGAAGTCCCCCACTATAATGACCCTGTCAGTATTTAATACTAAATCAGATAAAAAATGTGAGATCTGATCCAAGAATTGAGAGTAAGGGCCTGGTGGACAATACAAAACCCCAAACAAAAATTGTCTTAATGTTTTGCATGATGAGGAAAATTAGCAACACATTGGTACTTTGTGCAAACACACAAGAACAAACAGACAAACACTTAAATAAAAATATAATATGCTAAACAGATTGTTATATACATGAGTGCAGGTAACGATCGGGGCAAATCAGACAGATTCAAAAAACCACAATATGGGTCATGTAACTGAGCGGGTGGTGGGAACAGTCTTAGGGTTATTGTTCATGAGTCCAACAGCAGAGGGGAAGAAACTGTTCTTACGCCGAGAGGTTCTGGTCCGAATGGACCGGAGCCTCCTGCCTGAGGGGAGCAGGTCAAAGAGTCTGTGTCCAGGGTGAGAAGGGTCAGCTGTGATCCGACCTGCACGCCCAAGTGTCCTGGAGGTGTACAGGTCCTGCAGAGATGGGAGTCTGCAGCCAATCACCTTCTCAGCAGAGCGCACAACACGCTGCAGTCTCTGTTGGTCCCTGATGGTAGCTCCAGCATACCACAGGGTGATGGAGGAGGTGAGGATGGACTCGATGATTGCTGTGTAGAACTGCATCATCATCCATGTTGGCAGGTTGAATTTCTTCAGCTGCCTCAGGAAGTACATCCTCTGCTGGGCCTTCTTTATGACGGAGGTGATGGTGGGCTCCCACCTGAGGTCCTGGGTGAGGGTGGTACCCAGGAAGCGGAATGAGTCCACAGTGGTGATGGGCATGTCAGTCAGGACAATGGGGGGGAGTGGGGCTGTGTGCTTCCTAAAGTCCACAATAATCTCCACTGTCTTCTGGGCGTTCAGCACCAGGTTGTTGCGGCTGCACCAGGACACCAGACGTTCAGCCTCCATCCTGTAGGTAGACTCATCCCCGTCCGAGATGAGTCCAATAATGGTGGTGTCATCTGCAAACTTAATTAGTTTTGACACACATAGATGTGGGGTCTCTGGTGTTTACAGATATATTCTTGGGCTGACGTTATCATTACTAGAGCTTGATTAATCGGTACCATGAGTTTTTCTGTGACATTGTTGTTGTATTTTTATATCTATTTTTGTGTGATGTGGTTGTGTAATTCTTAGTTCACAATGTTTGGTTGGTTTTGTCGATGTTCCTTTTTCGTGTTTTGTTTTGTTTTTCCCCCTCTCTCTGCCGTCCTGTGGGTATGGAGGAAGACTTCAATGTCTTCCTGTGTTTTCTTTGTTCCCCTTCCTCTCTTGTATTTTCAACTCACCCTCTCTCTTGACTTTTTGTTTCCTACCTCTCTTCTTCATCTTCCTTCTTTCTTCTCCTTAATTTTCCGTCTCCATGTCCATAACATCAGGAAATAAAAACCCCAACAATTCATAATAAAGATTTTTCACACATATATCAAGTGGAGTACTATAGCAAAAGCTGTACTGCTCCGCTTGTGAAAGTAAATCTGTTGGGCTTCTACTTGGTACTCAGACACCAATTCTGAGCTCCACACTGCCAAACAGGACATGCTAAAAAAAAATAAAAAAAATAAAAATTAGTTTGACAGACTGGTGGTTGGAGGTGCAGCAGTTGGTGTACAGGGAGAAGAGCAGAGGAGAAAGAACACAGCCCTGAGGGGAGCCGGTGCTGATGGTCCGAGAGTCCGAGACATTTTTCCCCAGCCTCACATGCTGCTTCCTGTCCGTTAGGAAGAACTCTAACTTTGCACAGCATTTTCATACTTTTTGCATCAGTTTGACCAATTGGATGTTTGTCACCTGTCATACACAGAAACAAATCTGCCAGCTATGAGTACATTGCTCTCCACACATCTGTTGCGACCGGGATGGTATAAAGAAAATTTTCTTCGTGTTTCATACTTAAAGCTACACCTGGGCTGACATCTGGTAAACATGAGCTGCGCTGTGCTTGGGGAGGACGCCCCGGACAGCACCTAAAAAGTGGACATGTCTGGGGAAAAGAAGATGTTGCTGCTAACATGATACACAACAACAAAGACGCTTCTTTCACAACTAAAGTGCAAAATATTTGCTGTATTTTGTACATTTCGTGCTGCATGGATGAAACACTTGCTGCAGCATACCGGTTCCGCTGGTCCGTCCCCTAAAAATGTCAGTGCGGCACGCCAGACTTTTATGTTTTTCTCATTTAATTCTTATGAAAAATAATCGATTTTTCAACACTTTTGAATCGCTATCGATTTTGCACATTTCACATTGTATTTAATCGATTTATGGTGAATCGTCACACTACTTAGTCACCCTACTAAATATCAGATCAAGTTGGGTCTGGGTGGTAGACGTTACTCTTATTTGTTTAGTCAGATTTCATGTCAGACAGTGAGGGAAAGAAAGGCTTTGTGTCTTTTAATAGAATCTGTTGAAATATCGGGTTTCAAATCTGTTCTTAGTTTTTGATAATTGGTGTAAAGTTGAATAAGAGTCTATCACTAATCTTTCGTGGTTGATTAGAATAACCAAGCAAGAGAAACTACATATTTTAGCATAAATTCTGATTACAGCTAACATTTACTGACATTTAGAAATCCTTCTGACCTTTTGTGGAATCTGGGCGAGGGCTGATGCTATCATGTTTGCCTTCTCTGTGGTCAGGTTCTTGACCATAGATCCCAAAGAGAAGACCACGATCCCAGCATCTCCAGAGCTTTGTACAAATTTTTCCATTTTCTGTAAAACAGTAATATGGTATGTTTTAGAAAACCAGTTAGTTAAATTTTGTCCAGAATTATGTCTCCTCGTTTACATCAGGATTTATATGGTTTAGTAGGGATGTTTTTAAAGTGACTGACTATAACCTTACTTTTGGTAAAGGTTTAGCTGGTCTGCAGTGGATCCCTCCAACAAATTTGAAGTTGGGGAGGAATGGACGAGGAAAATCAAAATCCCAGTAGGTTCTCATCAACCAGATATCAGCATTACCCATCATCTTACAGGCACTGGTGGGTGTTCCTGTTACAGTGGACAAGTACAGTGGTACAAAGCAAATGATATAACACCTATTTTGACATAAGATTGTCCACATCTCTTTGTTTTGTGATTCTTTTTGAAGTTACCTCTGATTTCAGAGTAATATCTGTCAACCTCTTTCCACATAGCATGTTCCAGCACGATGTCCTGCAGTGAGTAGAAGATGACATTCCACAGTCTCTCTGAGAAGTTCATCTTGTCTGTGAGTTTGCTCACAGAACCAGGTACAAAGGAAGGTGGAGCAGGTAGCTGACCACACAGCCTCTCCCAGTTATTAGCTATTGAGAAACGCAGGGAATAGACAAGAGGGATGCCCAACATGTCTGCAGTCAGGTCGCTGCCGGCATAGATTGGATCAGCAAATAGCAAGTCATATTTTTCCTCCTTCAGCTTCTTCATCATGCGTTCTGATTTCATCACTCCGTCCAAAAATGTTAAAGTCATGTTCGTGTTGCGCTTTATTAATTCTATAAGTTTAATGTAAATCTGAACAGGATTCATAAAATCCATCTCGTACATATTGAAATGTAAGAACTCCTCAACAAACCTTTCTACACCATCCCGTGGGACGGAGACGTTAAAAGGTTCATACTGGAAGCGAGAGGTTTCGCTGCTGTTCATGAACATTGACGTGCTCGGGACCAGGACCGTCACCTGGTGTCCTCTGTCAACCAGTGTCTCCAGTACCGGCTTCATGTTGATCCAGTGGCTGGCATCAGTGTACCACACCAAAATCTTTTCTCCGTTTGAGCTCCTTGTTGCACTAAGTAGCAGCAGGACACAGAAAGGGAGACGCAGCTCCATGGTGGCTGTGTCTACAGGAAAACTGGCTGTGGTCTTTTAAACAGGTGCTCTGTACAGATACTCATTAACTAGATGAACTCTGACTCATTCCTCTTTGTACCGAATGATGTAAGATAACAGGCTCACCTCAGGAAAACTGTTAAGAGGTAAAGGGTTGTGGCTAGAAGGATCCAAAAAAGACAAGTGATTAAAAAAAATCTGAATTGAAAAAGATATTTAATAAATACCTTGATCATTGAGAATAGTTGGGCCTGCTTATTCTTTCCTTACAGTGTTTGCATATGCAGTCCCCATTTGTGCTTTAGTTTTTCATTTTATACCCTGCGCATACATTGATCTTTTTATTTATAACCTAAGATGTACTTTTGTAAAAAACAAAACAATGCAAGTGATAAAATTAACTCTCTGTGGACAATGTGGAATGGGCCCTTCCTGGACTTCAGATAATAGCCCAATTGAGAAATGTCTGGTTTGTAATCAGGAGATCAGGGTTCCAGATCAAGTCTTCAGGAATCAGTTTTCTTGTGGGGGAATTTCTTTTCCGTTTGTTTGGTTTTTTTACATCTAAGGCCTTAGAACGCCTCAACTTGGGGCACTTTGTTTTCCTCAATACCAGTGTAGTTTAGATGTCTTCACCATGGTCCAAAAAAACAATGAACCTTTAAATGTTGGATTTAATCTTTGTTCATAAAGTCTGTGGTGTAGAACATTTACACCTGTTGTAAACACAAACCACACAATGCTTTACTGGGATCTTGTTTGGTAGATCATCAAAACTCAGTTCATAACTGAGAAGTGGAAGGAAAAGGTTCATGCTTTTCAAAATTTTCTTCCAAATAAAAATCTAAAGGGGTCAAATACATTTTCATTTCTAATGCCCCTCAATAAAATCCAGTGCAACCAGCTGCATTTAGAAGTCGACAATGAGCAGCGCCACGGTGGTTCCACCAATCCCCCCCAGACTTTACTTTCATTTGAAAAGAGGACCTTGGACCAATGGCCAACAGTCCAGTTCTTCTCCTTGGCCCAGTTGAGACGCTTCCTACGTTGGCTCAGGCTCAGAAGTGGTTTGACCCAAAGAAACCAGACAGTTGTAGCCCATCTTCTGGATGCGTCTGAATCTGGTGAATCTTCTCTGTTTGATAATCCGCTGAAGTCCACGGTCAGCTCTTCTGCTGGTGCATCTTCTCCTGCCACATTTTGCCCTTCCACTAGACTTTCCATTGATATGCTTGGACACAGCCCTCTGTGAACAGCCAGCCTCCCTTAGCTATGAACTTTTGTAGCTTACTCATCCTATGGATGGTATCAATGATCGTCTTCTGGCCAGTTGTCAAGTCTGCAGTCTTCCCCATACTGAACCTAACTGAAACAATTGAACCAAAGTGAAGCAATTTAATGACACATGGGAAAACCTCTGCAGGTGCTTTGAGTTTAGTTGATGAGTAGTGTGTGACACTCACTTTAAAACATTCATGCCCTGTAATATTTGGCCTGATTTCTTCACAGTATTCTAATTTTTTGAATTCTTGTTTTCATTGGTTTTATGAGCTGGAAGCCCAAATAAACAACTAAATACTTGAAATCGTTTAAGTTGTGGGCCCTGAATCTAAAATCTATTGAAGTTTTGAATGGAATTATGCAAATAAATACACTTTTCCATTATATTCTAATTTTTTGAAAAGGTCTGTACAAACTGCAGTGAAATGTGAATCCGAATCACTCCTAGACTGTGCAACATTTAATAACAAAAAGAAATAAAAGGTAAAATGTAGGTAAGCACAACTGATTTAGGATTATTCTTGAAGGGTAAATCACTTTTCTTTCTTTTTAAGCATCACAAGCAATAGAAGATGCCTGTAGATATAGATGTAACTGGTGAAATAAAATTACACTTTATAAATTCCATTTATAAGAACAATTGTTCCTAATGTTTCTGATTTATTCTACCAGTTTTTCAGTTATAAAAAGAAGCAGTATGATTCGAACATATCCAGAAATATTTTATTTTGTCCAATCATAAGGTAAGTATATTCTAGTATTAGTAGTATTGCTAAAAGAGCAAACCTCAAGTATTTCTGTAATTTCAGTAAACACAATTCAGGTCATTTTTATATAGCACTTTTTGTGCTAAGTTATAACTTGGAGTGCATTACAGTAGCAAAGCAAAGCTAATAAAAACATTGAAACACTTTTTTTTTTAAATACCACGAAGCAAAAATTTCGAATTGCCTGAAAAGAGGTTTGAATTTGATATCACATACACACAGCTACATTTCAGAATATAAGGCTGCACAGTTGGTAGCACTGTTACCTTGCAGCAAGAAGGCCCAGGTTCAAATCCCAGCCTGGGGTTTTTCTGCATGGAGTTTGCATGTTCTCCCTGTGCATGTGTGGGTACTCTGGCTTCCTCCCACAGTCCCTAAACATGACTGTTAGGTGAATTGGTCTCTCTAAATTGCCCTGCAATGGACTGGCGACCTGTCCAGGGTGTGCCCTGTGACTGCTGGAGATAGCCACCAGCCCCCCCGCAATCCTGCATAGGATGGATGGGTACAGATAATGGATGGATATAGAAAAATTTATACGGATCAGACACGTAATAAACACTATTTTCAACTCTTAAACGGAAAAGTGCTGCAAACACCACTAAACATACATTTTTATTCAGTTTGGAAAACACCAGAACAGGAGATATCACTTTATTCAGTTTTTCTCTTTGTCTTTTTTTTGCCGCAGCACCTCTGAAAGCAGAATCGGCAGGTCTTGAAGAGGAGGATGATGAGGAGCAGATCTATACCAAGGAAAAAGATTAGGACATCCAGGCTGTGATACTGGTACCAGGTGAGCTCATGGGCCTGGACTCTCAGGTGCTTCGCTCCTTTGTTTCTCATGGTGAACTCTATCCAGAAAACCGCTTCATCCCGGGGACTCATGGGTCTGTCATGGTGGATTCTGGACAATCGCATCACGTTTTCTTTATAGCTGTGGATGGATATTGTGCAAAAAGATAGAAACCCATTGGGAAATATTCTAATTTAAAAATAAGCATAGAATTGAGCTTTCAAAACTTTGTGCTTTACATCACTTTGTGGTCAAAATTGTATCAAAACGTAAAAGATTAAATGAAGAGCTTACGATTTGTCGTTGATGACAGTGTTGACAGCATCTCTGAGGCTCTCAGTCGTCATAAAGTTAAGTTTAGTAGTAACTGCTGCACCTTTGGCCTCCATGTGCACCATGTTGTCTGGCTGGTCACCAAACATGGGGATCCCCACCATGGGAACACCGTGGTAGATAGCCTCATAGATACCGTTTGTTCCACCGTGAGTAATGAAAGCTTTTGTTTTAGGGTGACCTGAAAACAAAGTTATTAAACATTAAGTGGTTGCTTTTCACAATAATGCCGTGGGGTCAGCTCAGTATAAGAACAAGTCATGGTTTTATAAAATATTGCTTTTCAGCTACTTATCTTTATGCACTGACATAGTAAATATGAACAAACAAACACCTGGTATGGATCTTCTTTTTCTAATTTTAGACCAATGTCTAGGCTTTTTTCCAGTTTGAAACCTTAGAAAAAGTGCTTTTTTTTACACAACTAAAGGCTTTTTTTCATTTTTATGCAGATGTTTGCCCAGTGTACAGCACTTAAAAGCGTACTTTCAAAAACGGAGGAAGTCTTGAGGTGCCCTATGGAGAAGGCTTGGAATCAAATTTCTTGAGTTCAAATGAAAATAAAACTGTTTTAATTAGGTATAAACACAGTGGCACCTCCTCTGCTCTCTATGCAGATCTTTTGTTAAGCCCAATATTTTAAACCTGGTGAGGGGTTGATATAGAGATAAAACTGGACAAGCAAATAATTAATAGTAAACTCCTATTTCTTTCACCTGAGGTCACAAGCAAAAATAAAATCTGCTTATTCAGGACTTTGATAAGCTTCTTTGTGGACCTGTAACGACAAAGGTGAACTACTGCAGTGCACTGTATCTTTAGAGCACATAACATTTATTCTGGCAATGCTTCACCAGCTTCCTGTGTTTTTAAATTTTTTTTCAAATTCTTCTTTCAGCTTTTACATTCGTGAATAGACTAGCACCATTTGATCTCTCTGACATGCTTCACCCCTACACTCTTTGACAGTACTTAAGTTCTGATAAGCTGAAATTAAGATGGGATCTGACTTTTACTAAACCAGCTGCTTTTAGACATTAGAATGGTCTCCTCTTTGGTGTTCTTGACATCCCTTCTTAAGACTCTCCTATGTTATTAGGCTTTTAAGACTGATTAAGATGATTCTTTTTTTCTTTACTGAAGATCTGTGCACTATATCGCCTGTGAAATATGTTTTTTGGGACCTGCCAAAGCAATGCAGGGAGAAGCAGTGCAGTTCACTGCCAGAGGCACCCAGTATTCTTCACCAAGTGAAGAATAGTGAAGTGCGTCCATCATTTTGACAGTTTACAGTTCACATCCCTGAAAACTTGGTGCAGACGTGCAGACATTTTCTATTTTACGCACAGAATTCAGATAACTGAATCAATCAAAAAAAAGATTAGACTACTATGAGAGCATCTGACTGATTATCATTCTCAGACCTGAACACTCAAAGCATCGCTATAGCTCAGCTGACAGCACCTCGGAGAGTTACAGAGGCATTGGAGCGCGTAGCTGCGACGACACAGACAGATTGCGGTTTTTAATCAACTGCCGGGTTGGATCGGGATTTGATCTGGAGATAACTGCGGGTACCGGGTCATGTTCTAAACATAATCTAAACAGGTGCGGGTTAGTAAAATTGGACCAGTGCAGGACTCTGCAACAGTAAACTGTATAGGCTACTTTTACTGCTATTATTTTGTATTTAACAATGCAAGAAATACAGAAATTAGATATGAAAGGATAAATTCTTGGGGCAACAATATTTACTTTCATGGAAGTTTTCATAGTAATCGAAATACATCACTTATTTAAGCCTCTAAAATCTATTGAAAAACCCCACCCTCCGCTCCTGCTGATGGTTTGTTTTCACCGACACTATCCGCCATTTCGATTTGTGACGTAACTATGACGCTACGCCAGCAGCTACGTCAATTGGACGCCTTGATTTTCTCCAGTGCCTCTCAAGACCCTCCTACTCTTTCTGACCCTCCCCCATTGGTTCGTCACATACTCGCAGCATGCACAGAGTCAGAAAAAAAAAATCCCACAAAAGACGCGCAGCTGCAGCTGGTGAGTTATAATTACTGCACCTGGGACTCAGCCGGAGTTGTGTGAGGTGGGGAGGGGCAGGGGAGCTCTGCAGGGGCGAGGCCATTGACTGTATAAATAATGGACAGCGTTTACCAAAATGACCACGTTCATGGGGGAAATCATGGCGGATTTACAGACTCCTCCTCCCCAATTCTCCTGGGATTGTATTTCTGTCGTAATCCTGCCCATTCTGCTCCCGCGCCTTTAGCTCTGATGCTAAACCTGGCTAGCTAAACTAAAGGCTAATCCGCTCATTGTGTATATAGAGCTCCCGCTTCATTCTACTGCAGCCATCTGTGCGCCTCTGACGGCTCTCTTTTCCCTCCAATCTCATAAGGTAAGAACGCATAAGTTAAAATAATTATTAAAATGTAGTGTTACTATAATTACAATCGAACGAAATACAGCAATTTAAACTGAATTATCACAACATGATATCGAAGACAATTGGATAAAAAAAGCCTCGAGACAGATTGCTGTCAACATGTACGTAAAGCCGAGTGAAGGATGTTTATTAGCCTAGTCTAATCTGCAATATGTTTACATGTGTGTAACATTGACTGTATATACACATTGTATAATAATAGTGTATAATGTGTCAAGTATTAAATTCCCTGTATGAAAAGTGCGTGCACTGTATGTGTGTTGAATGCTTGTGGATGAAAGTGCCTCGTGTGTGCTGCTATGAATGGATTAATACGGTAATAATTATGGCAACATGCGGTGCCTTAGGGGGGTTGCACTGATGGACATGGGTTACTGGCCTGGTGGGCGTGCTGCGCCTGGGTAGGGTCTGGGCTGGTCCTGGGGAATTGGGGTTTGGGGCTCTGGGGCGCCGCGCCCCCTAGCTGTGGTCCTGGCCGGGGGTCGGCCAGCGTGGGGTCTCTGTTGCCTCTGGGGGTCGGGGCCGGCCGGCATGTGCAGCCGCCTCTCTCTTTTTCTCTGGGCCGATTGTCATCGCCGGTCCCTGTATGGCGTCTCGCCTTGTTTGCTGGTTGGGTTGCCTGGCTGCTGGTCGTGGCGGCTGGGTGGCATTTCTGGGCCTGATCAGTCCTTTTTCGCACTGGAGCTCTTGGGTCTTGGTCTTTGTGCGCTGCAGGGCGCTGGGGTCAGGCGTTTGCCCAGGTTCGGTCGGACCTGCGGGTGGACTGGCTGGGTAGTGGGCGTGCAGGGCAGGTGGGTGGGACTCTGGGTTTGGTTGCCTGCCGGGACATTGAGCAGCAGCGGTTGCTCCACAAGGGAATGGGGATGGTGGATGTCGGCCTGGTGGGTCGGCCGCCCGGTTCATCGGTTTGCTCCTGGTCTGGGCGGGTACGTCGCTGGGGTTTGGGCTGCGGGGGCCTCCGATGTGTAGGTGGCGCTGGGGGCCTCCTTTGCTGGCGGGGAGGCTATTGCTAACTAGCGACATGTGCTCTCCCCCTACGAGGGCACTTGGACGGGAAGGGGGGGGGGGGGGGGGGGGTGAACACAACCTGGGTGTCTAGTGTCTTTTGTGTTCTGATAGTAGAGCGAATGTCAGGGTGGGGTTAGTTCTCCTTCTGGGATGGGGCTGGGGGGACTGCCTTGGGGTCCGTGGGGCTTGGTGGTGCTGTGGCCGTGGGCCCCGGGTTGAACGTGCCATGGCCTCCCTCCCCTGGTGGATCCCGGTGAACAGCGGGGGACTTTGGGGTGGGCACACTTTTCGGCATCCAGAGGGGGAGCGGTTCAATCAGCTTCACCTCTGGTGCCGGTGCCCACTGTTAAACCACATACAGACACTGAGGGTTCGGGGTGGGGGTCGGGGGATGTGTGGCTGTCTTCCCCACATCCCACCCCTCTGTTTTAAATGCACATTATAACAACACGCATCAACACCATACTCGACCGGGAGGATAGAGGCTAGGGGTCTTCTTACACCCCTGTTCGCTACCGGCCATCAGGGGTTGGGGTCCGGAGGAGGAACAGGTGGTCTGGTCGGGGTCCTGGGCTGTCGGGCTGCCTCGCCACTGTGGGGCCCTTGGCGGTCTGCTTGTCTCCGTCCTAGAAGGTAGGGGGTCCATCTCCTGGGTCCGGGGGCTGGTAGCTCTACTGGGGCATCGGGACCTGGACCTGGGAGCATGAAGTGTGTATGGGGTGTATGAGTGAGGGTACAGCGTCATTTCTTGGTGAGTTAGTGAGAATGTATGTGTTTAAGAGGGAGGGAACGTATGACTGTCTGTATGTCTTTGTCTGCCTGTCAGGTTGGGTCTTGGGCTGCCCTCTCGCCTGGCGCACCTCAGGCCTTACATTTAATGGGGGGCCTATTTCCCCTCCGTCACTCCCCGCCGGTGATGGATGCCCCTGCCTACTGGTGCGTCAGTGGTCAATCCGGTTCGGACCTGGTGCGTGCCTGGCCGGGCCTGGGGGGGCCGGTGTGTCGGTCGGCCGATGCGCTGGACCGATATCTTCCTTTGGTTGGTTGGGGCACCTCTTTAGGGGTGCCAGGTTTGGGATTGTTGGCTGGTGCCTGCTCGGGGGCTCGGCGGGACACGGATCCAGCGTCTCTGCTCGTTCGATCACCTGTTCTGTGCGCACCGTGCGTGGTCGGTTCATTGGTGGGTTGGACCCGCCCTGGCCTTTGCTGGATGCCTGGTCTCGGCGCTCTGCGTTGCGCGGGATCAGGACTCGGGAGCTGGTACAACTTGGTGTCCAGGTGCTGGCAGAGCTTGGCCTGGGGATGCTATCCATCCACTGCGGCTACCGGTGGGGCGCCCCGACGTGGGGCAGGGGTGGGGCGCTGGGATGTTGGCGGTGGGGATTGGCCCAGGGTGGTGGTGGCACGTGGCGGCCGGCCCCTGTGGGGCCGGGGGCCCCTCGTCGGGCGGTCCCTTGTCGGGTCTCTGCTGGGGGGTGGGGCGCCCCTGGGCCCCGGTTCTCATGGTCCATGGACCGGCCCGACCTGGCGCGGCTGGTTGCCAGCGGGGCCCATGAGCTCGTCACTGCTGCCCCCCTGCATAGTAGCTGCTGGATGTTCCCCTGGGGTTCTCCCCTCCTCCTCTCTTGGGGGATGCGGTCGGCCCCGCCTGGGGCTCTGGGGGTCCTTTGGACGTCTTTGCTCCGATCTCCTTCATGTCTGCATTGATTCCTGGGAGACGGATTGATGCCTGCTCACACCAGCTATCGAACAGTCTTATGGAGAAACCTTATATGCACCAGCATGCTAACACACACACATAGATGGGGGGTCTCTGGTGTTTACAGATATATTCTTGGGCTGAGGTTATCATTACTAGAGCTTGATTAAACGGTACCATGAGTTTTTCTGTGACATTGGTGTTGTATTTTTATATCCATTCTTGTGTGATGTGGTTGTGTAGTTCTTAGTTCACGATGTTAGATTTGTTTTGTCAATGTTCCTTTTTCGCGTTTTGTTTTTTCCCCTCTCTCTGCCTTCTTGTGGGTATGGAGGCAGACTTCAATGTTTTCCTGTGTTTTCTTTGTTCCCTTTCCTCTCTTGTATTTTCAACTCACCCTCTCTCATGACATTTTGTTTCCTACCTCTCTTCTTCATCTTCTTTCTTTCTTCCCCTTAATTTTCCGTCTCCGTGTCCATAACATCAGGAAATAAAACCCCCAGCAATTCATAATAAAGATTTTTCACACGTATATCAAGTGGAGTACTATAGCAAAAGCTGTACTCCTCCGCATGTGAAAGTAAATCTGTTGGGCTTCTACTTGGTACTCAGACACCAATTCTGAGCTCCACACTGCCAAACAGGACACGTAAAAAAATAAATAAATAAATAACTGTAATCTAATAATGATTTCAATTCTACTCCCCAGAAATGAATACAAATAAGGCCACGGTTGACAATATCCTGATACAGCCAAGGGCGGAGGGCTTGAGTCAGGAGCACGTTTTTCACCTTTTTTGAAGATTTTTTATTTTTTGTATTCTTGAAAATAAAAGTTGTTAAAGATTGCGAACGCCTTTCTGTTTCTCCCCCAAACATATGCTTGATTATCAAAACAAATAAAAATGATCCTCAGAGAGTTTGCATCTTTGAATTGATAATAGGTTAAGGAAAGGTTAATGAAAAATTTCTATTAAACAACATCGGTGAACACCTTCATAAATGAATGGCTGCATTTTACACGTTCCGTCTCCACAGCAGAGTTCAAGAGGGGATTCTGCGCAATCAACCCAGAATCCTGCAGAATCCGTTTGGCAGACTAGAGGAAGAATGATAAAAACACTCAACAATCTTCCCTTCATCTCTGCACGGAGCCCGGCAGGGGTCAGGTACAGAAATAATTTTGAGGTTCACATGTACCCTCAGTTTAATAAAATCCATACGCACGTTTTATGTGCGCGCTGATTTGGGCATCGTGCTGGACCTTTTCAGAGGTTTAAACTGAAAAAAGGGGTATTATTCCTTTAACTTTTAAATAATACGACTAATCTCACTAGTGACCAGGTTTGTTTCAACTCCATGCACAACAAATGCAATATTTGTTTTTATACGGCTTTGAAGACAAACCGATCGCAAAATTTGTGGAAATAGTCTAAAAAGCGCACAGTGTATGTCCGTGGTAGCGCAGCATAATTAGAACACCTTGCATTAAAGAGGATACTGAATATATGAAAATTGCGCCGGTGGATGCACTGTTTAAAAAACAAACAACAAAAAGAACATCAGTTTTTTAAGTGGTGGGGACAAAACTGTAATTGATCAATACCGCGGACATGTTCCCGGCTACAATGACTCAAATATCTATACTTTCATGCAGCACCCCAAATCCGGGTGCACGGTTTCTTACACGGATTCTTACATCTGAAAAGTATTCCTGCACCTGACCACGCCTGGGTTCCAAGGTGATTTTTTTCACCACAGAAAAATATGCAGAGTTGTGGGTCTGGGAGGGCGGACAAGGTGCTGCTGATGCGACGGGGAAATAATAATCTCAGCTGCTATGACTGGATAAGTGTTCTTATCTTTAATTTTAATCATCTTAATATATTTGATCTTATCTTAATTTTTTATGTCAACAATAATTTTGTTTTTCACATTTTCTGTCAGTTTTTAAAGGGTAAACGTATGAGCAAGATGCCCTTCAGCCTGCATACACAAACCTGTCGTTATTTTCATGAATAAAAAGTAAAAAAAAGAAATCCCCCCTTTGCTTTTTTCACAAATCGCACAATGCATATCAGCAGTAAAATGTTATAGTGGTCAAACAGACAAGAAAAAAAATTAAACTTACATTTTGTAATAACAAACATGTTTTACTTAGGCTCACACATTATTCAATAGTCTAATATATCAAACTGAAAAGCCTCAGACAGAATGCGTTAGGTTGAGCTCAGCTCCAAAGTCAGATAGCCTCTGCTAGCTTCATGCAGCTGCGCAGCGAGCTATTAGCCTAGCCGATGGGCCAGGCAGCGACGTAAACGACCTGTCAATCAAAGTCCGGCCCTCATTAATTATGCAAGATTTAGAAAATTTATCCTACGTTAACCAGCCTGGTGCCTCTGGGTTTTTTTAACCCAGCGTAATCACAGGAGGAATATGTAGCTGTAGACAGTTTAGAAAAAAAAAAGGCACCGGGCATTAAAGTTGTTTTAACGTGTCTAAAGTGCAATGTATTCCAATTGGGGACTAGCGGCTATATGGCGGTACTACAGCAATGGCGCCCCCCAGTGTCGTAGTCAAAAAGCAGTGCATCCAGCGGCCATTGGGCGAGGCTCTCGGCTGAGTATGTAAGGTCGGAGGAGGAGATGGGTGGAAAAGGCGGGGATAGGTGGGAGCAGGCATTTCAGCAACCCCGAGAACTACCAGCAGAGACTCAAAGATTACTCTAACATGAGTGAATGGGTCAGAGCAACACTTCAGGTATGTTTTTAATGAGGGAAAGACAGGTTCTCAGGATATTAAGCTTCAGAAAGTCCATTTTGCATAATGCCCCCCCTTTAACTTTTCGTACTGATTACTTCAAGGCTAATGATAACATGTTAGCTAGCATTAGCATGCTAGTTAGCATTAGCATGTTAGCTCATATTAGCATTTTACCTAATTTTAGAATTTTGGTTAACTTTTCGTACCGATTAATTCGAAGCTAATGATAACATGTTAGCTAGCATTAGCATGCTAGATAGCATTGGCATGCTAGCTCATGTTAGCATTTGACCTAATTTTAGAAATTTGCTTAACTTTTCATTCTGATTACTTCAAGGCTAATGCTAACATGTTAGCTAGCATTAACATGTTAGCATTTTAGCTAATTTTTGCATTTTGACTAATTCGTCGTACTGATTGCTTGTAAGGTAATGACAACATGCTAGCTAGCAATACTTAAAACTAATCAACTTATAACTATTTGCTTATTTTTAGCTATTTAAGCTTTGACGCTTAATACATCAATCTTGCAGAACTTACTCTGCAACATCATCGCTGATTGGTGATCAGACTGACTACACACCATGTGGCAGGCCCTGATAAACTTTCCTGAAATTTTCTAGTAGTGTATTTAGTGTGTTTTTACAGTTAATAATAATGCTTTGCATTTATATAGTGCTTTTCGAGACCCTTAAAGTGCTTTACAACTCCATTATTCATTCACTCCCATATTCACACACTAGTGGAAGCAAGCTACGATTGTAGCCACAGCTGCCCTGGGGCGGACTGACAGAAGCGAAGCTGCCATATTGGCCAACACCAGTAGGCAAGTAAGTGAAGTGTCTTGCCCAAGGACACATCGACATGTAGCAGGTGGAAGCTGGAATCGAACCCAGAATTTCTGGGTCGCAGGCCGACAACTCTACCACTGAACTACAGCCACCCTTTCTGCACTCGCTGTACAGCACTATTTTCAACTTTGTTCTTAAAAATGCTTTACAAATAAAATTCTAACTCGCTTGGATAGTAATTTTAGTTTACTGTACTTGAATTGTTGTTTTGAGTGATATGCATCCTCTCCTCTCAGTTGGTGTAAAGGTAGTAAAACATGTCTGACGGATCATCTGGTAAGGTATTAAGTAGGCAGTGTCACAGTTAGAGCGACAGTCTGATATCTAACAAAACAAAAACCTTTTTTAGCCGTATGGGAAGATCATTCATGTTTACTCACCTAGCAGGTCATTCTGTGGAATCCAGTCGTAAACTCTTGTATTAGACCCAAGAGTATGGGGTTTTTCTCCACTGTACCGCCACAGCACCTACAAATGTATACAATTGTTTTGTGACTTAATTTTTTAGAATAAATTGAGGAAATCAGACAGATGTGGACCAAGACCACTCAGGTCCTCCAACTCTAGCCTACTAAACAACCCTAGACTCAGAACCAAACATGGAGAAGCAGCTTTCAGTTTCTATGCTCCCCTTATCTGGAACAGACTTCCTGACGAGTGCAGATCTGCTGAAACTCTGAACTGCTTTAAATCGAGACTAAAAACCCATCCGCTTAAAATTGCCTTCGAGTAAATGATTACTGTCATATGTATCAAATGTGTTCATGCTCTCTTGCTTTATTGCTCTTTCTCTTGCTTTATTGTGTATCATGTGTAATGTGTTTTTTATGCTAATTTGCTACTTTTACTTTTAAAATACCAATGTTATATTCTATGTTTGTTTTGTTTTTTAATCTCCAAATCATGTAAAGCACCTTGAATTACCCTGTTGTTGAAAGTGTGCTATACGAATAAAATTGCCTTGCCTTGACTTAACTCTGTCGATTTCTTATAAAAAGATTAAGTGGTAACTATACCGAATTTATATATCGCTTTTCTCGTCATATTGACCACTCAAGCACCCTTACTAGAGTAACATTCATCCATTTGCACTCAGATTGGATCCTTTGCTGAACACACACACATTCATATTCCATAGATTGGTAGGCAACTTGGAGTTAAGTGCCTTACCCAGGGGTACATGAAAACTTTATATACTAACCTACAGTCGGCCAAATTATACTCTGAATTTAACTGTATTGAAGTCGATCATAGCTGAAGTTTAAGAGATCCTTTTTTACCTTTTGTGGAAGCTGAGCAAGGGCTGATGCTATCATGTTTGCCTTCTCTGTGGTCAGGTTCTTGACCATAGATCCCAAAGAGAAGACCACGATCCCAGCATCTCCAGAGCTTTGGACAAATTCCTCAATTTCCTGCAAAATAGTAATACTTGAGCAGTCAGTAAACCCCTTTAGTCATAATTTTGTGGTTTGATAAATCTCTTTTACCTCAGGAATATTGTGGGGATCTAATAAAATTCAAATTCGTGGATTTTAACCTTACCTTTGGTAAAGGTTTAGCTGGTCTGCAGTGGATCCCTCCAACAAATTTGAAGTTGGGGAGGAATGGACGAGGAAAATCAAAATCCCAGTAGGTTCTCATCAACCAGATGTCACCATTGCCCATCATCTTACAGGCATTGGTGGGTGTTCCTGTTGCAGTGGATGAGTGTTACATAGACATGATCATTTTAAATCACACTGAAAACTTTATTTGACATTATGTGATCCATAAAGTTGCTTACTTTTCTGGGGTTCTTCTTATTTCCTTACCTCTGATTTCAGAGTAATATCTGTCAACCTCTTTCCACATAAACTGTTCTGCTACGATGTCCTGCACAGCATAGAATATGACGTTCCACAGTCTCTCTGAGAAGTCCATCTTGTCTGTGAGTTTGCTCATAGCACCAGGGACAAAGGAAGGTGGAGCAGGTAGCTGACCACACAATCTCTCCCAGTTATGAGCCAAGGAAAAACGCAATGAGTAGACAAGAGGGATCCCTAAAATGTCTGCAGCCAGGTCACTGCCGACGTAGACTGGGTCAGCAAATAGCAGGTCAAAGCTTTCCTCTTTCAGCTTTTTCATGAGGGTTTCTGATTTCAGAACTCCGTCCAACATATTGAAAGAAACCATCATGTTTTTCTTTAATAATCCTATAAATTTCACGTAAACCTGAAAGTAGCTCATGAAATCCATCTCGTAAATGGTAAAGTGAAGCATGTCCTGGAGAAACGTTTCCATATCCTTCAGGGAGACTGAGACATTAAACGGTTCATACTGGAAGCGAGAGGGTTCGCTGCTGTTCATGAACATCGATGCGCTCGGGACCAGGACCGTCACCTGGTGTCCTCTGTCCACCAGCGTCTCCAGTACCGGCTTCATGTTGATCCAGTGGCTGGCCTCAGTGTACCACACCAAAATCTTCCCTCCATTTGAGCTCCTTGTTGCACAAAGTAGCAGCAGGACACAGACAGAGAGACGCAGCTCCATGGTGAATGTGTATTTGCAGGTAAACCAGTTGTGGTCTTTTTAACAGTTGCACATTAAAGATACTGATTAACTAAATGACCTCTGACTCGCTGATCTTTGTACTGAATAATGTGAGATAACAGGTTCCTCCCTGGAAAGCTGGTAGTAGGGGAAAATGTATCGGCTTCAAAGGAGCATGTTTTTATATGGCCACACTTGTAATTCATAGTTAAGAATTCGGGTACAGAGTTTTGCTGATATTTACTGAGGGGAATGTAGAGTGTTTCCGTTATTTTAACTTCAGTTGATATTGCAAAATCTTAATGTATGGAGGAACCTCCATTAAATCGTGTTTGTTGTCTGCCTTGATCATTGAGACTTGAGTCTTTTGAAGTAGTCCTTTGATGACAGTATAATGAACATGAAAACCACAGATTTTACCCTCCAATTACAAAAACTGCTTCTCACAAAGGTTACTTAAAAATGTCCTCGATCGACCTCTTTAGATCTACTCAAAATATGCTCTTTTAAACATCCAGATGGCCTCCTGAAATTTCTGCAGTTTCAATGTCTTTTATGAACTTGACAGTTATGCACAAGAAGAATTTTGTCAGAATGCCTTTCATTATATGTCAAAGGTTTAGCTATATATGTAGTCCTATTTTGCTAATCTGGAAAGTAAGAATCTTTTAAAATAATCCATGTTCAGAGATAACTTTAAATACTAATTAGTGATATTGTAAACCAGGAAGATCTCATGGGACAGTTGAAAAGATACAAAATGTGAATATAATGACATTTTTAGTTATAATCTCGTAAGGTATACCTAATCTATAGTTCATTTGCTAGAAATAGTCGTGGAAATAAATTGCTTTGACATTTTGTATGTTTTAGTATTCTGATCTCTAATGAAGCATTGTAATGCTGATCTCTTTAGTAAACAGGCCATAAAGTGGCGACCCAACAATGTTTACTAATTTTTATGTTTATTTAGTGTTTATTTCAGATTAGGAGTAAATATTTACAAAGGCAGATAGTATCCCAAGTTAAAGTGGAACAGAAGAGGTTTATTAAAAAGTCAAGCACAATGAAGTAAACAAGACCTCAATGATATAAGCAATAATGCCCTTCTTGGTCACTGTTAAAGGGCTAACGTCCCTCACTATTATAACATTTGTAGACACGCAAACATAAAACTAAATGTAGGAAATAATTGTGTAATATATACCAGTAAGAAAGCTTAAATAAAAACAACACAACATTTTTACTAATGATTTTGAATTATGTGATTTCTTTTTCTGAGAAAGAAAAGCAATGGAAATCAGAATGACCAAGAAGTGATGTGAGTTACTTTAATAACTTACTTAATCACAGTTAAACATATTGAATCTATAAGTATTGATAAAAGTGCAAAAAAGCCAAACTTAACTGTGTCTGAAATATCAATAAGTACAACTTGACTTTATACAGCTTTTTGAAATTTTTTCTTTACTTGGAGTAAATTACAGAAATATAGCAAGGCTTAAATTGACAAAGAACAGTAAGCTTATTGTACAATTAAGATGATAAACAAAAATATAATTTATTGGATGTCTGGCTATGGCAAAACAACTGGCAAAGAAACCTGTTAAAAGGGAAAACAGTTTTTGGTATGAAGAGCAAACTGGGGAAAGTCCTGGCTTTCTGTGAGAAGGTTCCATGAGATACAATCTAAATATGCTTGCTGTCAAGAGGTGTTCTGGATTGGGCATCATAATGGTGTCACAGTGAAGTATGGTGGTGGCAGTATCATACTTTGCTAATGTCTTTGCTGATCCTAGAAAGTTGGTCAGAATTTTAGAAATGTTGTAAACTAGAATACTTATTTTTATTTGTGTTTCTTTTTTGATTGTTTCATTATTTAAAATGTGTACATTTCAAAACTGTGCAGTGCTGTTAGGACCAAAAATACATTCTTATTCTCTTTCAGAAGCACTTGAATAGTAATTATTTCTTCAGTCTGTTACTCAGCCTTTCTCTTTGTCGTTTTTCTGCCGAAGCACTTCTGAAATGAGAAGCTGCAGGTCTTAAAGATGATGAAGATGAGGAGCAGATCTATAATAATGAGGAAAGTTAGAACGTCCAGGCTGTGGTACTGGTACCAGGTGAGTTCATGGGCCTGGACCCTCAGGTGCTTCGCTCCTTTGTTTCTCATGGTGAATTCGATCCAGAAAACTGCCTCGTCCCGAGGACTCATGGGTCTGTCATGGTGGATTCTGGACAGTCGCATCATGTTTTCTTTGTAGCTGTGGGGGGGATGTGGGGAAACGTTTGCAATATTTTGAATTTTTTGTTTAATGAATGGTTACTTCCAAGTTTCCATTTCATCAAATGATGCTTGTGTTCCTATTGTATAAAGGCAGATACTTCATGTTGCACCTTAGATTTTCCATCCTAAGGTTTTCCTTTGCATGCTTTTCAAATGTCTTAGAGTAGTGAAAATCTTGTCAGAAAATTAAAAGATAATGTTAATCCATATCACCTGCCTGACCTTGAAGGCCAGATTTGTTCCGTAACTGGTTTTTAAAGGTGGACCGCACAAAATCATTTCAAGGATCACAAATGGCCTACAAACCCTGTTATGTATGGTACATCTAACTGCTTTCCGCCATGACTATATGGCCATTCTTGCATCTGCCCAGTTTTACTCATCAAAAACATTTAAGGCAGGTTTTGGTACCATACAAATTGCGACCCCATATTAGGAAAGAAAACAACTTACGTTTGGTTATTGATGACCATGTTTACAGCATCTCTGAGGCCCTCAGTTGTCATAAAGTTCAGGTTAACAGTGACTGCAACTCCTTTGGCCTCCATGTGCACCATGTTGTCTGGCTGGTCACCAAACATAGGGATTCCCACAATGGGAACACCGTGGTAGATGGCTTCATAGATACCGTTTGTTCCACCGTGAGTGATGAAAGCTTTTGTTTTAGGGTGACCTAATAAAAACCAAGGTTATCAAAGATTCATAATTAATTTTCTCGAAGATTATGCTGGATCAACTCAAACTAAAAGCAAGTTAGGGTTATATAAAACAGTTTTTAAAACTGCATAACTACACATATTTACATTTCATTTTGCATGACTTTTAGTATAACACCAATGATCTTTGAATGTGGTTTGGAATCTAATATTTACTTACCTAGCAGGTCATTTTGTGGGATCCACTTGTATATTCTGGTATTAGAACCCAGAGTCTGGGGTTTCTCTCCACCGTATCTCCACAGCACCTACAATTAGTCAAAACAGTTTTCTAATAATGTGATTTGATGTATCAGATTTTTAAAACAAAATATATCCTAGTCATATACATTCTGATGTATGGGATGATCTATATAGTTGAAACTCGGCCTAATAAACTCAACACTGTTTTATGATCTTTTATCCAGATTTACCTAACCTTTTGTGGAAGCTGAGTGAGGGCTGAGGCTATCAAATTAGCTTTCTCTGTGGTCAGGTTCTTGACCATAGATCCTAAAGAAAAGACCACGATCCCAGCATCTCCAGAGCTTTGGACAAATTCCTCAATTTCCTGCAAAATAGTAATATTTTCAGTGTCACTGAAGGAGTTTGTTAGACCTTAGTAAGAATTTTGTTGGCAGATTGTTTGTTTCAGGTCTGAAAATGACTTTTAAAATGGTGGATTATAACGACACCTTTTGCAAAGGTTTAGCTGGCCTGCAGTGGATCCCTCCAACAAATTTGAAGTTGGGGAGGAATGGACGAGGAAAATCAAAATCCCAGTAGGTTCTCATCAACCAGATCTCAGCCTTACCCATCAACTTGCAGGCACTGGTGGGTGTTCCTGTAAAAGTGGACAGAAAAAAATGCACAAATATTTAAGTATTCAGGTTAACTTAGAAAAATCTGAAGTCTTAGAAGTATTTTTAGACCCGGACTAATCCATCTGTTTTAGTTCTGTAGAATTACTAATGAGTTGTTTACCTCTAATTTCAGAGTAATATCTGTCAAACTCTTTCCACATAAACTGTTCTATTACGGTGTCCTGCAGAGCATAGAAAAGGACGTTCCACAGTCTCTCTGAGAAGTTCATCTTGTCTGTGAGTTTGCTCATAGCACCAGGGACAAAAGAAGGTGGAGCAGGTAGCTGACCGCACAACCTCTCAATATTATGAGCCATGGAGAAACGCAAAGAAAATACAAGAGGAATGCCCAAAATATCTGCAGTCAGGTCACTTCCGGGGTAGATTGGATCAGAAAATAACAGGTCGTAGTTTCCCTCTTTCAGCTTTTTCATGATTGTTTCTGATTTCACCACGCCGTCCAACAACTTAAAAGAAACTTTCATGTTGTTCTTCATTAAATCTAAAAATCTAACATAAATCTCAAAAGGGTTCAGAAAATCCATCTCATAAATGGAGAAGTGAAGAAGATCTTTTAAAACCCTTTCCACATCTTTTACTGAGACGGCGACATCAAAAGGTTCATACTGGAAGCGAGAGGGTTCACTGCTGTTCATGAACATCGATGCGCTCGGGACCAGGACCGTCACCTGGTGTCCTCTGTCCACCAGCGTCTCCAGTACCGGCTTCATGTTGATCCAGTGGCTGGCCTCAGTGTACCACACCAAAATCTTTCCTCCATTTGAGCTCCTTGTTGCACAAAGTAGCACCAGGACACAGACAGAGAGACGCAGCTCCATGGTGGCTGTGTGTTTGCAGGTAAACCAGCTGTGGTCTTTGTAACAGCTCCACCCTAAAGATACTGATTAACTAAATGACCTCTGACTTGCTTCTCCTTGTACTGAATAATGAAAGATAACAGCTTCACCCTGGGAAAACGGTTGTGAATATTAAAAAAAAAATGGTCAGAACAAAATCTTCAAATTAAGACTAACATATAGCATAATGAGTAGATGAGTGTTTTCAATCTTTAACTCTGGACGATATTGCAAAATCATATTGTGTAGTGGAGATCAGGGGTAAATAATGTTTATTAACTGGCTTGGTCATTCAAATCAGCTGAGTCACGTTAGTTAGTAAGGGTTTCTTAATCCACATTTGTGTGATGACTGCAGACTAGGGGTGTAACGAGGTGTAAAACTCGCAAGACGAGACACGATATTGAGTACACGAGAATAAGATGCGACAATATTTAAATATTACTTTAAAGAAAACTTCAAAGATTAAATTTATGCTACAAAAAGACCTTCATCCTGCATTTTTATTGATTTTGCTTCAAACTTAAACGGATATCTATATTTCTGATTTCTTTTTAACACTTTAGATGTGTAGTCATGCCTGCAGTCCCACATCTACGATTACTCTGTTGCTACTGATAAGCAAGGCAAGGCAATTTTATTTGTGCAGCACACTTTCAACAACAAGGTAATTCAAGGTGCTTTATATGGTTAAGGGGTAAAAAAATAGCAGTAAAACACAGTTAAAGCATGTAAAGTTAAACAGCAATAAAGCAAAGAGCACACACAAAACGTATGATACATGAAAACATTAATCAAAGGCAGCTCTAAACAGATACGTTTTCGGTTATGATTTAAAAGAACTCAGTGTTTCAGCAGTTTTGCATATGTCTGGAAGTTTGTTCCAGATTAGAGGAGCATAGAAACTGAAAGCTGCTTCTCCATGTTTGGTTATAAATCTAGGGATGTTGAGTAGACTGGAATTCGAGGACCTCAGTGGTCTTGAGTGTTGGTATAGTGACAGTAGATCTTCAACATACTTTGGTGCAAAGCCATTCAATGATTTATAAACTAGTAAAGGTTTTTTGAAGTCTATTCTCTAGGGTGCCCTCTGACCCCTAGACGTCCACACATCTGCCATTTTAGCAATGCTTTCTGCCTCCTTCAGCATCTGAACAACTTGCAGTATTTCCATGTTTTGTCCTGTTTGACATTCTGTCGCGTTTTATAATTCCCATTGGAAACCAAAAATGTTGCCAAATAAATGATTTAAGAGTATTTGAGGCATATTCTATTAGAACTTCATCGGAAATGAAAATTAAGTCTGAGAGGATGAGCTGCTGCTGAGATCTCGCGAGAGCTGTGCGTAAGTAATATGGCGGTAAACTGGTAAAACAAACAAACTCGGGTAAAAACAAACCATAACATTTGAGAGGGTTAGTAAGGGTTTCTTAATCTAAGATCACAGTAGTAGTATTTGCAGGTTTAAATAACGAACACACTCAAATGCAGAGTCTGGCCCGACATGAAGACAGGGAGGACTGAAGATTGGTCAGGCTGACAGGAACTCTGGAACACAGGAACACACTGGACGAGATGATGTGAAGTTCAGGTCTGGAGAACCAGATGACGGAACAGAGAGGAGGTAGGTGAAACCATCTTTTATATGGTGAACCAACCAATGAGGAAAGGGACCGCAACAGACCAGTGCAGTGCTGCAGATGACAGCCTATTCACCTTTCCATCTTCTGCCCCACCTTGCCATCACTTGTGAACATGAAACCAAGAAATTTTAACTGCTTTACCTGGCAGAGACTGACCCCCCCACAAACAAGATTGGCAACAAGGTGGTGAGAGTCCAAGCTGAAGTGGAAACAAACCCAACTTTGGGCTAATAAAGCAGAACAGGACAAGCTCCTACCTCCTAAGCCACGGTCGCCCCTTCTTAATTCTTGCTCTCGGCGAGGATGTACGCTTTTTATTTTCCTCCCCCCTTTCCCCATTCTGCCTGCCTGCTCTTGTCTGCCTATCTGGAGCCTCTCTCTGGAGACATGATGGATTCCTGGGGGAGGTGGAAGATCATGTGTCTATTAATAACCAGGACGTTTTTTACCGGATCGTTTTAATCGGTGGGAAGTGCGGATTACTTCTCCCCCACCATGCCAGCAGGGGGCTAAACCAAAAGGCTCTATCAGCTCCACTCCGGTGCTCCAGGGTGCCCGGTTAACGGTTGGGGCAGGCCGCGGTGGAGGCGCTTGGAGCAGCCGCCACCGGTCTCCTCCAACCTGCCTGCCTCTATCAAACCGTTTCAGCACCCTGGATGCGGATTTCCCTCCTCTGACAGCCCCTGGTCGCCGTAGTGAGGATGAGAGGAGCCCTTACACTGTGTTTCCCTGGAGCCCCTGTCACGGACATTACCGAACAGATCCTGCAGCTCATTGATCATCACAAATCTGTGAGTAAAGTTGTGATTCATGCTGGCACCAATGACATTTATAAACAGCAGTCTGAGCTCCTGAAGCGTGATTTTATTCACCTTTTTAATCTTCTAGAAAACACACGTCTCTGTTTCTATTTCTGGCCCCACCCCCAACGTCGGCAGAGGAATTGGCCGTTTTAGCAGACTTTTATCCCTTAATACCTGGCTCTCCTCTATCACCGCCGTTCACAATATTGGTTTTATAGACAGTTTTAAAATTTTTGGGGGCAGGAACCACCTGTTTGGACCAGATGGGCTCCATCTAAATACACAAGGCACTCGTACACTGGCATTGAGCCTGGCATGTCCATGCCCCCCCCTGTCAACACTGGCCACAGCTGCCCCTTCCCTCTTTGATTCCTCTTCCACATCCTGATGTGCAAATGGTCCCTGCTCCTTCGAAATCACCCCTGATTTTAACAGTAACTCACATACTGGACTTGGACCTTGTTCTACCTCATTCATACCTGTTCTTTTCAGCAGAGAGCAGACTAAAAATCATAAACCGAACAAATGCAACCCAAATAATCTCAAAAAGTTACCAAAAGCCCCACTTTCAGTAAATCATACAGTCTCTCCATGTCCAATCACTGTTAATATGGCACTTTTTAATGTTCGCTCTCTGCTGAACAAAACTTTTATAATAAATGATCTGATTTTAGACCACCATCTTCATTGTTTATTTTTAACAGACACTTGGCTGAGTGCAGATGCCCCTGTTGTTCTTACAGAGGCCTCCCCACCGAATTTTAACTTCACTTATTCCACGAGGAGTAGCAAAAGGGGAGGCGGAACTGCTTTTATTTGTTCATCAACACTTTCCGCCAAACCTGTTTTATTTGATAACTATTTTACTTTTGAATATAATGCAACTGTTTTTAGCACTCCTCAGATTTTATGTGTCACAGTTTATAGGCCTCATAACAAGAGTGCACTTTTTATTCAAGAATTTCAGAGTTTTTATAAATTTTACACAACTCCTTTGAAAGGATCATTTTAGCTGGTGATTTTAATCTACATATGGATAACCTTTTAGACCCTTTATCAACAGATTTTTTAAATATTCTGACTTATATGGATTTTAGCCAACATGTCATGCAGCCGACTCACAACAAAGGACACACCCTGGACTTGGTCATCACGCATGGCCTGTCCACCCGTGTGTCCTCTGTTGTCGACTTGGCTGTCTCTGACCACTACTGTGTGTTTTTTAACATCACCAGTTTTATTCAACAGGAGACCTCTGTGAGAACTGTCAGGAAGCGCCATCTAACCCCCAAAGTGGCTGCAGGTTTTCTGGAAATTTTTGAAAAGAATCCTCCCATTGTTTTACCTGCCCCCTGTAATTTTATTGTCAATGATTTTAACAGAAGGCTTCAGTCCACTCTTGACCGGTTGCTCCACTACAAGTTAAAAGTTTAAAATCTAAAGCTGAAACGCCGTGGAAAAATGAAAACCTCAGAAAAATGAAGAGAAATTGTAGGGCGGCAGAGAGAAAATGGAGGAAAAGTAAAACCACAATAAACCATGAAATATACCAGATCTTCTCAAATTATACAACAATGCAGTAAGAAATTCAAGAATCTCATACTTCTCCAAAATCATCTCGGAACATAAAAATAATTCCAAAATCCTTTTTTCCACTATCGATAAACTGAGTGTGTGTCTTTACCAGAGGAAACGCTGGACAGTTTTGTCCTGGTAGAAGCTGGGACTCTTGATAAAGTTTTCTCCTCAGTGAGGCCCACCACATGTGTTTTGGACCCGATTCCCACTTCCTTTTTTAAGCAATTTTATGGATCTTTTAGAGATGAGATTTTAACCATGATGAATTGCTCCCTTCAGATGGGGGTCTTTCCTGCCGCCTTTAAAGGGGCGGTAGTGAGGCCCCTGTTGAAGAAGAGCAATTTAGATTTTAACAATTTTAGACCGGTATCTATCTTACCTTTTTTAAGCAAAATTTTAGAAAATATAGTTTTAATTCAACTTAATGATTTTATTAATGAGCACAATGTCCTGGAGAAATTTCAGTCTTGTTTTAGGGTGAACCACAGCACAGAGATGGCCCTTCTAAAGATTTTAAATGATTTTAGATTAAACTATGATGCACAGAGGGGGACAGTGTTGTTTCTACTGGATCTAAGCGCTGCCTTCGATACAGTAGACCACACTTTTCTTTTAACCAGTTTAAAACAGATTGACCTCTCTGGTGCTGTTCACAAATGGTTCACATCCTATCTCACAGACAGGACTTTTATGGTAAGTTTAGATACCTGCTCCTCTAGGGTCCATAGGATTCCATGTGGTGTGCCCCAGGGTTCAATTTTAGGCCCAGTGCTTTTTAACCTTTATATGCTCCCTCTTGGCAGCGTCATCAGAAGACATGGAGTCAACTTTCATAGTTATGCTGACGATACACAGCTGTACATCTCCATGTCTCCCGATGACACACGGCCAATGGATGCACTTTTTAACTGCATTTTAGACATTAAATCCTGGTTGGCAGAAAACTTTCTCCAGCTCAACCAGGACAAAACTGAAGTTTTAGTCATCGGTCCTGAGGCTCAGAGAGAGAAACTTTTACCAAAACTGCAATCACTGTCTTTTAATTCCTCTTTACAAGTGAAGAACCTGGGCGTGATTTTTGACTCTGAGCTGACTTTTATTCCTCACATAAAAAATATTACTAAAACAGGTTTTTATCAACTAAAGAACATCGCCAGAGTCCGCCCCATTCTCTCTCGGGCCAACACGGAGACACTGATGCATGCTTTTATCTCCAGTAGAACTGATTACGCTAATGCCCTGCTTTCTGGTCTTCCCAAAAAGAGTATATCAGGTTTAAAACTACTACAAAATTCAGCAGCACGTGTCCTGACGAAGACCAGGAGGCGGGAGCACATTACACCGGTCTTAAAATCACTGCATTTTCTCCCCGTACATTTCAGGATCGACTTTAAGGTTCTTTTAATGGTTTTTAAGTGTCTTAATGGTCTTGGGCCTTCCTATCTCTCTGAACTGCTTTTATCATATAAACACGGGCCTGCTAGCTCCCTGGATTCAGCTCTCCTCGAGGTCGTATATTACATCTTTGGCGACAAACACTGGGATTGAACTGAGAAGGAGTTCACGGACTTGCTTACTTACTGATGCGCACACACCCGCATGCACGGTCACGCCACAACCACAGACACGCACATGCTCCTTGAGTTCAACGTGCTCGTCGTACCCTGAACCTCCCTCCCACACGTGGACAACGGGTTGGATGGACGCGCTGATCAGCTGCGACCTGCTCTGATGTGCGGGAGATCCCCTACCTCCCTCTCCTCCCATGTTTTTTCATATGTTGTGACTGAAATATGTGCTTCTATGTACTGAGGTGATTAACCCCCCCCCCTTGTCACTGTTTCTTATCTGCATATGGAGCGTGGCCGCGAGCTGGCTGCTGCCAAAGTCTACCATATCCTTTTATGTACATGTGTTTGTTGTTTGTATGTCCTTCGACGGGTTGTACTGGAGACTGAATTTCGCCTTGGGGGATTAATAAAGTATTCATTCATTCATTCATTAATTTATTCATTCATAATCCCTGGTAACTTCATCACGGATTTTGTGGTTGTCAACATAGCAGGGACCCTCACCTTGAAGCCAGAGCTTCTGTAAGCCACATTGAATGAACTGATCAAACTGAATAAAATATCAGAGTCGCTGTTTTCAGCTCTTTCACACTCCATATCTATTTTGGAACAGGAAAGAAACTCTCATGAGTGGAAGCTCTTTCACACTGGACACATATCCAAGCTTTCCCTGGTTCCCTTTGTTGTGACACAGATAGGCAGGTTTTGGCTATGAATAATTGCTTAGGGGAATTATTAATAAGATAATTATTTTATGTCAAAATTACCAAGTTTGGTGCATCATCCTGGGATCCAGGAAAAATAATAAATAGCCAAATAGTTCAGTCTCAGTAAGTGTTTATGATTACCGGCCTGATAAGGCTGAGATAATTAAACAATAGATGAAGGAATAAGTTTCTGGGCGGTCTTTGAACAGCAAGTTACTATACAATGACAAAGAACGACTTTCCAAAATATAAGAGTTTATTACAAAAAGAATTCAACCTTCAGCTAAAAAGAAAAAGGAAGAATAAATAGTAAAACTACCAAAAGTAAAACCGTAAAATGGACAAATATGCAATGTAGTGCAAACAATAGCCAATAAATTGATCGTGATGTTACAGTTCAGTATGAATATGTATGCTTAAAGAGTAACTAAACCCCAAAACAACTTTTTTTTGCTTCTAAACTGTATAAATGGGTCTTTACCAATGCACTCTTTCAGTTTCTGGGGATTTTTTTTACATTTTGGTGTAAACTTGTTTAATTCTACACTTTTTGGTCTAAAAACGTCTTAGTGCTGCCCTCTTAGGGTTGAACGGTGGCTACTGCATTTGAATTTTGTGACTGGTGGAGAGCGGTACAGCTTTACGTCACAGGCATCAACTGTGTCACAGCAGTCATGGTCTCACAGACACGCCCCGTGGGTTTGGGTATAAAACTGTATAATTAACTTATAAACTATTTTAAGACCTTTGAAATAAAGAAGAAAGAAGGACAGAGAAGTAAAACAGTCAAACATGTCCATGATCTAAAGCAACTTGGTTGAATCAGAAATTAATAATGTTAAATGACAAAAAGAGATTTCAATTAATCCAGCTAAACTCAGCTTAATTTCTGACATTTTAAGCTTATTTACTATGTCAAATTGCATTTCTGTAACAAAGGCAAAATTTAAAAACACATAAAAAATGTAATATTGTATTACAAGTAATAGTAAAAGTAATTTGTAATCTATAGTTGATTATATAAAGCTGTTAAACATAAAAAAGCATTTTATATACATTTTTTTCTGTTGCAGTAAAGCCAAAGGAGAACAGGCTGTAGATGTTAACATTACTCTGTGATAACACCCCTGACTGTATGAATCTACTATGTTCATGAGAATAAATCTAAATCTATTTTCCATCAAGAAGAATCCCAGAATAGGCACACCCTCTACCATTCCTACAGTGAAGCCTAGTGGTGGCAGTATCATGCTGTGGCGATGTTTTTATACTGCATGGCCTGTAAGGTTAGTCAGAATTAAAGAAATGTTGTAAGGAACTAAATACAGACCATTTATTATGGAATAAACATTCAAAGATACTTATTTTCTTCATCATATTTATTGTTTTTATAATTTAAAATATTTACCCTTCAAAAATGTCAGAGCTCTATGAACACCACAAACATACTTTATTTAATTGGTAATGTACTAGAAGGATTTATTTTATTTTTTTACTCAGCTTTTCGCTTTGTTCGTTTTCTGCTACAGCATCTCTGGAAACAGAAGCTGCAGGTCTGGATGAAGATGAAGATGAGGAGCAGAAATACAGTGAGGAGGAAGGTTAGGAGGTCCAGGCTGTGGTACTGGTACCAGGTGAGTTCATGGGCCTGGACCCTCAGGTGCTTGGCTCCTTTGTTTCTCATGGTGAATTCGATCCAGAAAACTGCCTCGTCCCGGGGACTCATGGGTCTGTCATGGTGGATTCTGGACAGTCGCATCATGTTATTTTTGTAGCTGTGGATGGATACAAAACAAAATTAGGGTTACACATTGTGTTACTGTCACTGTGTTGCTACATCTGTATTTTTTCACTCTCTATAAAGAATTGTTATTGACATTGGAACTAGTTTTTACTTTAAACTCTGTCACATCTGTGTAAGAAACAGTGTCATCTAGTGGTGTTTAATGTTTCTACTACATTGTAAATACCCTAGAAAATAAGTGCAGATAATTTAGAACTTACGATATGTCATTGATGACGGTACCGACAGCCTCTCTGAGGCTCTCAGCTGTCACTTTGTTTAAATTCACTGTAACTGCAGCTCCTTTGGCCTCCATGTGCACCATGTTGTCTGGCTGGTCACCAAACATAGGGATTCCCACCATGGGAACACCGTGGTAGATGGCCTCATAGATACCGTTTGTTCCACCGTGAGTAATGAAAGCTTTTGTTTTAGGGTGACCTGATAGAAATCAAGGTTATCAAACATTTATCGATGATTCCAACGTAAATTTAAATAAATTAATCACTACTGATTGCAGTATATTATGAGGCAAAAACAGCAACAACAATACAGTCATTGTCGTATGGTCAACACTCATCAGAGAAGAGTTTAAATGGATTGGTCTTTTTTTTTGTCATATATTTTGGTTTGGTGTGATGTTTGCAGAAACCCTTCTGTCTTTCCTAAAATGTAGTTGGATTGTTAAATTTCCTCACCCAGCAGGTCATTTTGTGGAATCCAGTCATAAATTCTGGTGTTGGAACCCAGACATTTGGGTTTTTCTCCGCTGTATCTCCACAGCACCTACAACCATTCAAAAAACATGTTTTTACCGATGTAGGTTGGGACATCAACAACTGAAAGATTGAGTGAAATTATTTATAATTCAGTTTTCCAAGACATAGTCACAAAACGCTGCAAAAGATAAAATCATTTTAAAAAATGAAGGAAAACATAAAGACTGGGGAATAAAATACATAGAAGACAATAAAAGAACATGCATTAGTAAAAGAATATTACCTTCTAACCAATGCATTACTAAATAGATGGTTCTTAACCTGTGACTCAGCCAGTCTAGGGTCACAACCCAAAACACTTTATTCCCATTAGTTCTCAGTTATATGCAGGAAATAACTACAAATTTGTGATGTTTGGGAGGAGGGAGTGAATAACTAAATCTTTAGTCATAAGATTAGACAGTTGTGCTGATGCTTTATATGTGTGTTCTAATTATTATAAAGAATTAGTAATGCCAATAAACAGGCAACATGGAGGTCTAAGTGCAAAGAATCAAATGCAAGCATCTGTTTATTTTCTAGTTGAGTAGATCGCAAATACAGGTTAGAATTTAACAGTGGTTGTTAATTGAAAGAAATTAGGGTTTTATCTGAGAATCCAGATAAAGGTTGGGATGAAGAGGACTTCTTGAAATATTTGAAGGTTCCTGATAATCTATGCCTAAATTGATTATTTTTAACATCGCAGAAATTAATCAGAGTGCTTCTTTTGAGATTTTCAGACCTTTTGTGGAATCTGAGCCAGGGCTGATGCTATCATGTTTGCCTTCTCTGTGGTCAGGTTTTTAATCGTTGATCCTAAAGAGAAGACCACAATCCCAGCATCTCCAGAGCTTTCGACGAATCGCTCCATATCCTGTATAACAGTAATGCTTTCATAGTCAGTGAGTCATTCAGTGTGTCTCTTTTTCTTACACGGCATGAGTGGGGTGGATGTGGCATTGCTATTTCATTATACCTTTGGTAAAGGTTTAGCTGGTCTGCAGTGGATCCCTCCAACGAATTTGAAGTTGGGGAGGAATGGACGAGGAAAATCAAAATCCCAGTAGGTTCTCAGCAACCAGATGTCTGCCTTACCCATCATCTTACAGGCACTGACAGGTGTACCTGATACAGACAGAATGTTATTAAACAATAAAATGTTCTGTATATAAAAGCACATTAAATAAATTATTTCCACCCTGCCCGAAAAGACGGATTTTAGCTCAATTGTAAGTGTGATGATTTCTCTGTGCTTTTTAACTCACTCACCTTTGACCTCAGAGTAATATTCATCCAGTTTTCTCCACACAAAATTTTGCATCATGATATCCTGCAGAGTATAAGAGAGGACGTTCCACAGTCTCTCTGAGAAGTCCATCTTGTCTGTGAGTTTGCTCATAGCACCAGGGACAAAGGAAGGTGGAGCAGGTAGCTGACCGCACAGCCTCTCCCAGTTATGAGCCATGGAAAAACGTAAAGAAAAGACGAGGGGGATCCCCAAAATATCTGCAGTCAGGTCACTGCCGGGATAGATTGGATCAGCAAAAAGCAGGTCGTAGCATCCATCCTTCAGCTTCATCATCAGGGTTTCTGATCTCACCACACCGTCCAAGAATTTGAGGAAATAATTCATGTTATCCCTCATAAAATTGATTAATCTGTTGTAAATCTGAAAGTAGCTCATGTGATTCACTTCATACATGGAAAAGAGAAGGAACTCCTCAATAAACCTCTTTTTCAACTCCACTGAAACTGAGACGTTAAACGCCTCATACTGGAGACGAGAGGGTTCACTGATGTTCATGAACATCGACGTGTTCGGGGCTAAAACCGTCACATGGTGTCCTTTGTCGACCAGTGTCTCCAGTACCGGCTTCATATTAATCCAGTGGCTTCCATCAGTGTACCACACCAAGATCTTACCCCCACTTGCACGATTTGCTGCAGAAAGGAGCAGCAGGACA
Organism: Valencia hispanica; assembly: GCA_963556495.2. Lineage (NCBI taxonomy): Eukaryota > Metazoa > Chordata > Actinopteri > Cyprinodontiformes > Valenciidae > Valencia > Valencia hispanica. The sequence continues at coordinate 47,080,728 of OY747704.1, forward strand.
AAGATAGAGAGATGCAGCTCCATTGTGGTATAAAATATGTTGTTATGAAAAAAGATAGTTCCTTTTGTACTAGAAGATCTCCAATTGAAAGAAAAAGACTCTAAGCTTCTGCTGTGGGCAGATTCTTCCTGCTGGCTTAACAATGATCATGTGAAGTTTCCCTGTGACAGGATGATATCAGATCTGTGGGCTTGTGCAAAATTGTGTCATACAAGGAAGTTGTTAGTGAATGTGTAAGCATACGAGTTGTTGATTGTCAGTGATTTTAATGAGTATTTTGGATAATTTTGGATGCAGTTTAGCAGTTGTCAGTTAACCTATTCCTGTTTCAAAAATGTGTAAACATCTTATTCATGATCCTCTGACATTTGCTATTCAATCAATAATTTTCATATTATTCAATGTTCAAATTTAATGTTTTTTATGTGCATTTATTTTATATGTCAAAAGCCCTTCTAGGGACTGGTGTTGCGAATTAGCCTTTGGCTATAAACACTATGATGCTGACATGGGATTACCTGATAAATTAATCTATGTACATTGTAACTGTCCTTATCAAATAAATAAATAAATAAATAAGCACAAATGCAATCAATCAGTCAATACTTTAAACATCCAAAAGGTGTCCAAAATGTTTTAGGGGAAAAATACAACAGAAAGAAATCAAAAACACGCAAAACTGTAAATATTTGCTCCTTCTAGATTAATTTGTCTTGTTTCACTGATTTTAGATGTTCACTTCGGTTGAAGATTAATTAATTTCTAACCCAAATTCAGTACCTTGTAGAAATATTCATACCCCTTGAACCGTTTTACATTTTGTTACACCATAACCATGAATGTATTTTGTTGGTTAAAATTAATACATAATTTTCAAAGTATTTCACAATCAAAATCAGAAAATTGTGCTTTTCATTTGTATTCAGCTCCACCGAGTCACTATTTTGCATTGCCGATTTTTGCTACATCTTCTTTTGCTTACTAATGTTTCTACCAGCTTTGCACATCTAGAGACTGAAATTCTTGCCCATTTTTCTTTGCAAAATAGCTCAACCTCTGTAGGATTTGGTGGAGAGCATCATGAATGTCATATTCTTGCCACAAAATCTCAATCGGATTTACGTCTGGAGTTTGACTCGGTCTTTCAGTTACATGGACGTGGTTTGATCTATAGCTACATGGTATATAGAATTGCAATTTACATTCTAAAGTGAATTTGCACTATTTTGCACATATATTGACAGACAGACAGACGGATAATTTGTTCATCTCCCAAGGAAAATTCAGGTAACCAGGGCAAAAAAATACCATAACAATATCAAAGGTCTAAATTCATTGGGGGAATGCTACTAAAATTTTTGGAAACCGTTTTTGCAGTAATATGAGAAACATATGACCTTTCCTTACCCAAGGTGTTGGCCTAACTCTGACTCACCAGTAGCCCAGAAAGCTCTGGGTCAATACTGAGGACATAAGGAAAATCTGAGATAATCATGAGTAATATTATCGTCACAGTATTTAGTAATAATTTCATAGTGTCATAGTGTATTTTCCTAATACTGTGCCTCCCTAGCTAGGACCTAATCCAGTTTATAGTTGCTCTGGATGTATGTTTAGGGCTAAAAGTGAACCTCCAGCCCAGTCTCAAGTCTTTTGCAGCTTCTAACTGTTTTTCTTTCAGGTGTGGCCCATGTTTAGCTCCATCTGTCTTTCCATCAACTGACCAGCTTCCCTGTTGCTGCTGAAGAAAAACATCCCTACAACATCATGCTGTCACCACCATGCTAACATGAAGATAGTGTGATTAGGGTGATTAGATGCTTTAACATGCATCCCTCAAAGGATTTCCTGACCACAGACGTCAAGGTGACGGGTCTGTAGTCATCTAATCCTCTATTGGTGCGTTTCTTGGGGACCAGGATGATGGTGGAGCCTTTGAAGCAGGAGGGAACCTCACACAGGCGCAGAGACTTGCTGAAGATCCGAGTGAAGATGGGGGCCAGTTGATTTAAAAATGAGAAACTTTGATGCGTTGACATTATAGTGACTTAGAAGTTGTGTACATGCAGATGTGCCAGCCTGTATTTTTTACAGATAGCGAGGTGTTGTACTGGCAGGCAAGAGCAGCTGATTTGTAGAAACAACTAAGGTCAGATGCTATCTCTCCAATTATTAAGCGGATGGGGGTTGTCGACTGTGTCTTTAAGAATCACTGTTCTCTGGGAAGTGTCACCTCTCGATTGTTAGAACATGTAAGCTCAAAGTGCCCGGCATCTGAAAGCTGGGCACTTTGTCCCCCTCATTAACATTGTAGATTCCCTTTTAACACTGGATTCAGGAGCGGCTGGAAAAACAATGGGTAGTTGAATACTGGATTCAATCCCTGTTGAGGGAGTCAGCACCCATTCAGAGAACGAACGTGTTCTGTTTTCACTCATAGACCTCCCCCGGGTGGGAAAGAGCGCGTGAGATGAAAACAGACAAATCTTTGTGTAGATGAATCTGCATTTCTGATTTCTTTCAATTTAATTTTCATAGGAATTTACTATGGATTTGCTTCTCACATTCCTGCTGCTTCCTCTGCCTCCTTGCACCGTCTTCCACCACTTGCTGAGGGTTACAGAGTGTTGCCTTTTGAAGTAGACATTTGCATAATCAGATTAGGATACGTGATTGTCTATGTGCACCCCCTGCTTCCATCGGAGGGTGCTCCAGAGGAGAGAGGGTGCTGTCCAGCCCAACAATGGAGGACTCCCCTCCTCTGTCAGTGGCCATTCAGCCCTGCACCTGCATCTCCTGCTCCCATGTCTCAGGTCGATTACAGCGGCAGTTCGAGCTTGGACCTCTGCAGCCACTCAGGGGTGAAGGGAGCACAAGAGGAGGAGAAGGAGGAGGAGAAGGCATAGGGGGGCTCGAGTGCTGTGATGGGAGAGGAAGGGCAGGGGTTGAGCTGAGATATTTAAACATGCAAAGGGTGAATTGGCTTTAAGGGGATAAAGAGCTCAGGGCCTATCGGCTGGCACCCAGCTCCAGAAATTCTCTTTTTATGGAGCGCCTCAGCCGGGAGAGCGAGGGGCTGCCTGCACTGATCTGCTCCATTGTGATAACGGATTCAGACAGTGTGCTAGACGCTGATAAGGAAATATGCTCTCAATAGACGATTACCCACATGCCCGGGATGGAATAGTCAATCAGGAAAATGCACTCAGTGGAGGGAGTGAGAAGCATGCAGATTTGTTTTTATTTTTCACACTGCAGGTTTTTCCTAACTCTGCAGAAAAACACTAATGCTCAGTTACGATTGGGTGATATCTGTAAAAACTGAAGTGATTTTTCTACGATGACAGCATTTCTACTCCCATGGTTCCGACTTAACATTTGCACTCAATGGATTGCAGTTTTCAGAAAAAGCTCCCACCTATTAAAGAAGTAAAATTTTTAATGTTGTGCGTCACATTCCCAGGAAGTGGAGATGTCAACCAGTTGTTCCTGTATTTTCTACTATGAAATGACTCAACCTACTGCGAAATCATACACAAAATGAAAGATTCCCAGTTTCATTCTGTTTAGATCTGATAGCTGATGTACTGTAGTTACCAGCCTCTCTGTGTTCCATGATTTTATGTCTGCAGGACTACAAAGAGTCACCTGTCATTTCCCACAGTCCTCCAGTCTTTGGCTCCAGCTGCGCTCCACGTCGTTTAGTCAGAGTTTAACACCCACAGTTAAAGCACCCTGAATCAGATCAGTGTTTACTCTTCAGCTCAGCTAGGAGCAATGTTTGGCCTAAAGATGGGACACAGGGTCACAATAGACATTTAAGCATTTAATTGTCCGACCACAGCTTAAATACCCCTGGAACAGAAGACGACTGTGAACAGAACTGCTGACGTTAGGTCATCTATAAAGTCTGCAAACAATGTTTCAGGAAGACAGATTAGGTTCTGAAAAAACTACAAATGTTTCAGGGTCAGCAGATGTTCCTTCTCAGTTTTTATTGTTGTAAATAAATGTAGGATTTCTTTCTTTCACCTTCTGAATATTGCTAAAATTAGAAACATCCTTTCCAGGAGTGATGCTCCCACCTTTTAAAGAAGTAAAATTTTTAATGTTGTGCGTCACATTCCCAGGAAGTGGAGATGTCAACCAGTTGTTCCTATATTTTCTACTATGAAATGACTCAACCTACTGTGAAATCATACACAAAATGAAAGCTTCCCAGTTTCATTCTGTGTTTAGATCTGACAGCTTCATTGGGTCCTTGTAAAATCCACAATAGAATTTACTATCAGGAAGTCCACCGAATGCCATTAAAAGCCTTCAGTTGATCCAAAGTGCGACAGCAGGAGTTTGATGAATATTAAAAAGAGAGATCACATTTCTTCTGTTTTAGCTTCGCTTCATTGGGTCCTTGTGAAATCCACAATAGAATTTAAGATCCTCCTTCTTGCATATAAAGCCCTTAATAATCAAGCTCCATCATACATCAAAGATCTGATTATTCCATATGTCCCTGATCGCAGGTTTACTTGTAGTTCCTAGGATTTCTAAAAGTAGAACGGGAGGCAGATCCTCTTCTGTGGAACCAGCTCCCAGCTTTAGTCCGTGAGGCAGACACTCTGTTTACTTTTAAGGCCAGGCTTAAAACTTTCCTTTTTGATCAAGCTTATACTTAGTGGCTCATGTCATCCTGAGCTACAGTATCTCTGTAGTTATGCTGCTATAGACTCCTGGACAGACTGACCACTTTCCTTCACTCTACTTTTCTCTTCTACTGCTCTCCAGTTCCATTATTTGCTGTTAATTCCACTGTTAAATTTGTTTTTTTCTTTCCATAGAAGCTACACCTGGTCTGGTATCCTGCTTAGCTGCAATGGCCTTTTGGACGGGGGGCATCCCAGTAACTGAGCATCCCCCCATGTCCTGTTATCAACTTTTTCTTTTCTTTAACATAGAACGTACTCTTACATCAGTTCTTCTCTTCCTTCTGTGTTTCTGCTCTGTCTTCTTAAACCTGCAGACGGTCGTGGCAGATGGCCGCTCCTACTGAGCCTGGTTCTGCTGGAGGTTTATTCCTGTTAAAGGGGAGTTTTTCCTCTCCACTGTCGCTAACAGGAGCAACTGCTAATTAATGACTTGATGCAATATTCTGGGATTCCATAAATAGAAAACTAGCTAAAATTATAAACTGATTGGAATGTATGTATTGAAAGGACTTTCTTGTAAAGGGCCTTAAGGTGACATCTGTTGTGAATCCACACTATATAATTAAACTGAATTGAATTGAATTAGACATATTTGACTCTTTTGACTATATAAAGGCCTCCTGAGACAGTCTGGATTTTGATTTAAGAAGTTTGGAAAAGAAATATGGCTATTTCTGGTGTATTTCCCATCCATCCATCCATCCATCCATCCATCCATCCATCCATCCATCCATCCATCCATTAGGTTTATTGTTTGATCTCTACAGAAATACATTTATATCAAGCTTTTGTATTAAAATCAACAGCTGCAGATCCCATGCAGGAATTCCTTCATTCATGCTCAGTGTTCATGATGTCAGCCCTGCGAAATGTTCCCTCCAATGATCAACTGGACAGCGTTTGACTTAGGAGCAACCTTTGACCTCAGGGGTTGCAAGTTAAGCGGGCACATCGAGAGGCTTGTCTGTCAGGCCTCTGGTCAGCGGACAAAGAGAAGAGGTCAGCCTTGTGTCCACATGGTCATCACAGGGTTGCAGAGAAGCAAACCTCTCTGAGCTTTGTTGACACAAAGCAGCAGCAGTTCTGCTCTTTACTTAGTGTGACGTTATTGTGGGATTACGTTTTATGTTAGAAACGTTAGTAAGGGTTTGTTTCATGGATATGAATGATTTTTTCTTGAATGTTTATAAAGCTGTTGTCAAAGATGTCCGCATATACAGTAAGACACCCTCAAAAGCTTTTAGATTTCATCAATCTAACAAATACTCAGATGTTGAGTTTGTTTCCTGAAAGGTAATAGTGGATGCTTTTTATAAAAACAAAACAAAACAGAATATATGTACTCCTTAAAGATAAAATGAAAAACCCAAAGTCTTAAGTGCTGCAGTTACTTATAATGCTATCATGACACCCTGTGTTATTTGGTTTTATAGGAATAAAAGTGTCGATAAAAAGTATTTATACAGCCAGAGCCCCACAAACACAGATCTATTCTAAAGCTAACCCTTGTTTAAATAGGCTGCTTTAGTACATTACTAACATTAGGTAAGGACTATGTGGTGGCCAATCCATGTGTGAAAATGATGTCTCATGCCTCTGAACCACTCGTTCACAATTCAAGCCCAACGAATCCTGGCATTGTCCTTTTGGAATATGTCCGTGTCAGCAGGGAAGAAAAAAATGAATTTATTCCGGTAGTCAGCTGACCTCATAATGTTGCTGAATCTACCCCTGAATAACTGCAGAAACCCCAGTTCATAGCTCTACCCCCCACAGGCTTTTAGCCACTGGGCTTGATGGGTGCATCGCTTCATCTGCCTCTCTTTTTTTCTCTGATGTGACATCACTCTGGAAGAGGGTATCTGGACTCATCAGACCACATGAGCTCTTTAAGTTCTCTTGCAAATTGAAGCTTTTTTTCTGTGGTTAACCTGTTCAGTCCCACTCACTGGAGTTCCCTTCGCATTGTGTGTAAAAATGCTCTAACATTCACTATTAAACATAGCCCTGAGTTCTACTGTTGTTGTTCTTTGATTTGGCCAAATGTTTAAGTGATCACTGATCAGAATTTTTAAGGATTTTTCTCCGACCAAATTTCTCCCTTAAAGGCGATGGTTCCCCGTTTTCCTTCCAGTTTTTTTAACAATGCGTTGGTCAATTCTTAACCCAGTTTTAGTAGTTTCTGCATCTCCTAAGATGTTTTATCTGTTTGATGCACGCCAATGATTTGACCCTCCTTAAACATACTTCTTTTCCACAACCACAGGGCGTGTCTTTCACATGATTGTTTAGGAAATGAGAAGCTACCATTGGATCAGTTTGGGTTAAATAATTTGCTGCCATCTGAAAGATAATCACCTGAGATCATACAATAATGATCCATTCCCTGTTATAAAGTTTATTTTAGTTTTTTCTGTGTTGTGTTAAACTCTGAGCAAAGAAAAATATTTGATTTTCATGATTGTTTACCTTTCTTCCATTAAAGGACGAATGTCTAATATTGCTTGATAAATTCAGTCTGTTAGATCTTAGATTCTTAAACTGCTTGTAAAAAACTTTTACGCCTTCCACTGCTTATTTAGTCAGATTTTACAAAAAATAAAAATCTGCTAATTTAGTTTAGGAGTGTCTATTCCAGATCCGGACACCACAAAGGGAGTGTAGTGGCCTTCAACCGTACTTCAAACATCAGTAGCCTTTTTTTGCATTGCTTTGTTTCATAATTGTGGGACCTATGGATAGTAAAATGCTACCTTTAAAAGAGCTTCAAGGCTAAAACTTTAAACTAAAATACCAGGAACATCATTTAGAATTGTATGAAAAAAATCGGGATATTTAGTATAGAAAAGTGTTTCGTTTTGTAATGAAAAATATGTTGGTATTCAGTTATATCAGTCATAGAATTTCTGTCTAAATGTTTGACAAAATGCAAAAAGAAAAACCTGCATAATTAACAAATCCTTTATTGAATAAATAGGTAAAATAAATAAGATACTATGTGTTCACAAGCAAAGCAAAATAAATTAGCAGACATATAAGATTGATAATTAACACACCCATCACAGCTGACAATCAGTTTAGTATCTTTGGCCATATAACATGCGTATTTTACAAAAAAATAAATTAAGAAAAGGAAACATTTCTTTGAAAGAAGATTATTGTGAGCAGTTACTGAAAGCCGATTGTCAGTTTCATCCAAAACATTGGAAATCGCCCGAAGAGGAAGAAAAACAGGATAACTGCTTCTTCTGAAGTCTCATAACCTTGATAATTGAGAAAAAAGTCAGATTTAGTTGTTGTTGTTTTTAGCTGAAAACCAAACATGTTGACAACATGAAAATGGAAAGTGCTTTTGGCTATTTTCAGACATTTGCAGTGTGGAGAACTGACTATTCCTTATTTAATTTAAGTCGGCAAAAGAAAATCCATAATCCTCAATTCTTCCATTTTCCTCATTGGGAAAGAGATGCCCCCCTCCTGCAAAATTCAATCAGTTGCAGCAACAAGCAATGTTAACATGAGGACATGAAGGGAATGCAGTACACTTCCATGCAGAACACACATTCATTTTCACTTGGAAATTATATCTTATAAATAATCAGTGTGCAAGAAGGACCCTTCTTGTCAGCCTTGTTTGGGGGGGCCACAACACAATCAGTTCTTATTCCCCGGAAAAAGGCTTGCAAAGTCTTCCATGTTCTTCATCATATCAGGACGAGGCTCTACCAGGCCTCGGAGCTGTCACTTCTGGATCCAGGCGACGGAGCCTCTGTGTCGCTGGTTGTGGTCCAGGGATGGGGAGGCGAGTGCAGCCGCTCCATGTTCCCTTTCAGGAAGGTGAGCAGAGCCGTGGAGGAGTGGCTGGCCGGCTGGCCGCTCTGGCTCTCCAGCAGCTGCACCAGGAAGTTGATGTAGCGCATGGCCAGGCGCAGGATCTCGTTCTTGCTCAGCTTCTTTTCCGGAGGATGGGTGGGGATGAGCTTGCGGAGCTCTGCGAAGGCCGTGTTGACGTTGTGTTGGCGCCATCGCTCCCTCGTGTTGGTGAACACCTTCCTGGTCATGATGCTGAGAGCAGTGACATACAGGTAGAGATGATTAAAGGAAACCTTCTAAGTCTGCAAAGTGTACTCTTAGGTTTTCTTGACTGTTATTAGTTATTTTGGCATCAGACTGTATTCTGTGTATGATTGGATTGTGTTGGAAATACATTTACGGTGTATTTCTGTATCATTGGACATGAATTAGGGGAGTTTTTATGTAAAGTACCATCACAATTTAAATTTGCTCTGAATTTATATAAATAAATTCAATTTAATTTAATCTCAGTTTACCTATATTGTTCTCAACAAATGTCATTTCAAGGCACTTTACATGACAGATTGATGTAAACAGTCAAATTAATCTGATAATGTGGACAGATTTAAATTACAATAAGAACATAATAGTGCAATATTAGTTATAAACTGAATTCATGCATATTTTCTGTTCTTCTCTTTAAAAATAGCATCTTTGTACAAAATTCAGCACTGATGATCCGTGTGTTAGCTTTTATAGGCATTATGTAATCTGATTATAGATAGATATAGGAATATTTTAATTTTGTGACAAATATTATATAAAAGTTAAAAAAAAAAGATTTTCAGCAATTTCTTGCAGAAAAAGGCTAAATTTGCTACAAAAAAACAGTTTTTCCACTACTTTTCACATTTGATAGCTGTAAACAAGGGGGAAATATTTTCCATGGACTTGTCAATAAATTATTTACTGAGCGTTATTTACAAGTTGGAGGAGAACCTTTTGGGTGAAAATAATAAAAGTCTGACCTGTTTGTGTAGAAATGTGTCGAAATCTCAAAAAGTAAAGCTTTCGTCCACAGGTCATCGGCGTCTGGGAGTCCTGTTTAAATCCTCGCTGGGATCCAGTGGAGCGAGAGGGAGGAAAAGATGGACGGGGAGGGATGTGGGGAGCAGAGGAGACGGAGAGCTGGGGTGAGACTGCTGCATGCTTGCATCCCACATTTTATAGCAGGGCGAGCTCCATTGTGTGACGTTTGACGTCGTGGAGCCTGTGTGTTCATTGTGATTGTTGCAAAGCCCCCCCCCTCTACCTCCACCTCCTTTTTTGTTATTGTAACTAAATTGATGTGAATTATTGATGTTGCTCCTCAGAGGTCATGACTTTAGATGCTTTTAAATGTGTTTCTTCAGGTTTTTGTGTTTAACTTTTAAAATGATTCAAAGTGGGTTTTCTTTGCTGCTTTATGACTCAAAACCTTTTAGGTGATTGTTTGTGCAGCTTGTATGATTCACTTCTCATTTAATCCCCGAATGATCCCACTGAAGGTCATAAATTCCTATTGAAGGGAAACTGAGACGTTGTGACCGTTCTCTTACTGTTATGGACACTTATTCCTTTCTGTTCCTCTGACATTAGGCATGGACTGCCCACCGAAGCCGGGACCAAGGGGAAAGACCTGCAGCTCTGCTTTTAAATTCAGGCTGATTGGGCCACAAAAGTTAAAAAAACCACATGCAGACTGACAGTCAAACAATATGTGTTTTGTTATAACTATGGTAATCTTGTTGAACGATTCCAAGGGGCCACACATAAATTACAGAGGAAGCATGGAGTCTGAATCCCAACTCAGCAGCCACTCCTCACCAACCCCCCCCACGCCCCACTTTCAACCTCCTTTCAGTTAAAATAACAAGTCCAGTTTAACCAATTGTTACTGTTCTTTTTACACCCTTCAAGTGTTGTTTCAAAGACGCAGCCTTCCAGAAAACTGTGTGTGTGTGGAGTAGGAATTTACATAATCCGATTAGGCACCGGGATTAGCCCAGGGCCTGGAGAACGGGCCCCGATGGGGGCCGTTTTCTCTGAATCGGCCATTCATGGGCCCTGCTGCACGTCCAAGAGGCTGCACCTGCGAGCCGGGCCCCGCTGCTCTCTGTGGCTGTCCGCCTCCACTCCAGGTCTGCAGACACACTCGGAGTCAGGTGGCTCAGAGAGCTTGAGGATGCTATCCCCGGCAAAAACCTTTTAAAGGCAAGCCTTATTTGTGATTTAAACATGCACTTCATCCATTAATAACATAATTATCACACTTAATAGAACTAAACACAATGCTGCTGCATGACTGATTGAATTTTTTCACATTTTGTCTGGTTATAACCACTATCTTTAATGTATTTTGGGGGTATTTTTATGTAACGGATCAACAAAATTTGGTGCATAATCTTGAAGTGAAACCCCCCTCCAAAAAACTCACAGTGGACACATCACAGATTTTTTGTTTTTACAAATTAAAATCTCAAGTGTGACGTGCATTTGTATTCAGGTCCTGTGAGGCAACACTTTGTGTTTTGGGAAATGTCTGTAACAGCTTTGCACATCTAGAGACTGAAGTTTTCTCCCATTCTTCTTTTGCAAAATAGCTAAAGTTTAGGCAGGTTGGATGGAGGGCGTCTTTGAACATCAGTTTTTAAGATTCTCAATTGGATTTATGTCTGAACTTTGGATGTGTGTTTGTGGTTACCAGATTATCTCCCAGGATTGTCCTGTATTTAGCTTTATCCAACTTCCCTTTCTCTGCTGAAGAAAAGCATACCCACATCATGATGCTGCCACCTCCATAGTGGGGATGGTGTACTCAGAATGATGTTAGTTTTCCACCACACATAGCCATTTGCATGTAAGCCAGAAAGTTTAACCTTGGCTCTCATCCAACCAGATCATCTTCTTCTACATTTTTTGCTGGATCTACTGCATGTCTTGTGGGAAATATTAAATCGGAGGATCTCTGCAGCTCCTCCAGAGTTACCAAGGGAGTCTTGCCTTCATCTCTGAATAATCTCCTCCTTGCCCGGCTTGTCGGGGTAGATAGATGGCAATGCCTTGGCTTGATTGAACAGAGAAGTTCAACTCTGGGGATATTATTTTATAATCCAAACCTGCTTTAATCTTCTCCAGACCTTTCTCCCTGACCGGTCTGCTGTGCTCATTGGTCTTCAGTGTGTTGTTTTTTTTCCATTAATGTTCCCCCAATAAAACTCTAGGGGCTTCACAGAACAGCTGGATTTATACTGAGATTAATTACACGCAGGTAGATTCTATTTAGTAATTAGTCGATTTTTCTAGGGCATTGAGTTGGACTATTTCTTTATTTATTTTGGGGTATCAGAGTAAAGGGAGCTGGAAAAGAATGCCACACAACTTGAAAACCATGTATCAAGCTTGTGGACCAGATCTCTGAATGATGCAGGTTGTCTCCAGGCTGAGGTACTTCATCCAGTAGTTGACAGATTAATCCTCATCTCACAACTTCTTTTTCCAGTTTGTTAAAATTGACAAGATTTTAAAGATTGTGAGCATAAATTTTCTCTAAAGGAAAGCAAGATTTTTTTAAATGGGGTTTATATTTAAGGCTTTCTGTAACTAAACAGTTTATTCATCCAATTTCGTTCTGATTTTTAATCCGATTCGGAGGTCTTATTTCCAAAGAGTGGAAAACACACAGGTGACGGTTTAATTGCAGTCTGCAATGAGAGATAACAGCAGCGTGACCTTTACAGCGAAAGCCTGAGTAAGACCCGGTCTAAAAGATGCTTTGGTTTAAACAGCCTGTTCATTCCCACATTATCTCCGCCGCCCCATTCAGTCCAGCGCTCAAATAGGTTCAGGAACCATTACTGGACCATTAGGTCGCCGTTTACCTCACCCTCAAACAGAGAGTCCGCTGACCACCCTACCAGCTTCTTTTGTTACTGAGCAAGTAATAAAAACAACCCATTCCTCTCTCTTTGTTTGACCGCTGCCGCTCAGAAGGCCGGGCAGAGAAAAGACACCGTCAGATTATTGATGGTGGCTCGTCGGTGGCTGGCCGGAGGCAGGGAGGCTTGGACTCGATGTCCCCAGGGTTGTCTTTGTCTGGGGATCGTTCCTGGGGGAACTGGCTTCAGTCTGCTGGCTCGTGAAGATAAGCACTCTCTTCACATGCTGAGAGACCATGATAAGGGGATTGCTTCACTAAATTATATATATAAAAAAGAAGCCCCACCAATGGAGCTGCTAAAATGAGAGACTTTATCAGTGGAGATGGGAAAGACCCTCAATCCTAGTCCTCCACCCATAAATCACTTCTTTTTCTACTACGGAGCATGCTCAAATATGAACTAGTAACCAACTAAAACTTTTATTTTAATAATAAATTAATTTAATATTTAAATACTAATTGAAACTCAATATGGTAATAAATGTTTTCTTTTACCGAATAGGAAACAAGGATGTATTTTAATTCATTTATAATTTATTCCAGATTAACACAAGGAGTTACAAAATGACTGAAAAGATCCAACAAGACTCTGTTTATAAAATTCTTAAGACACTAACACTGCTCTGTAAAAAGTCTTTAAAATAACAATCACATACTAGTTAGCTCTTCTACATTACAGCTAACTGAATCCACTCGGTTTCTTTACATTTTTAACTTCATTGCATTTATTTTTAGAGTAATTTTTAGAGAGGAGAAGATAAAAAAACTCTTAAATATGGAACACGATAATGTTGGTAACATTTGTGTAAAGATGATCAAATGTTTCTTGAACAAAAATCTTTTTTTCAGCAGACATTAAAACAGTCTAAGCCTTGTCTGTCCATCTTTTCTGCCAGGTACCCTCTCATAGCTCAGCCTTCCCTTCTTCGGTGGCGTCAGCACTGCAAAACATAGACACTTGGTTTTGAAATCACATTTTATCAGAAAAGAAAAAACATGTGAAGTCCAGAAATAAACAGTGAGCTGGTCTGACCTGATCCAACCAGACCGGCTGCGTCTCCGCTCCTCTTTCTTTCCTGACCTTTCCAGAACCTGGGCCCATAGGAAGAAGAACCTGCTGCCGTTCTTCCACGAACAGGCAAGCTGTCAAAACTTTGATCCTTCATGACGTCTGTAGGCGGGCTTCGACTGTAGACAAAGTGAGAGCTCGGAGGATGGTGGAGGTCACTGTAGCTCACAGGATGGGAGGATGTGTGACTGTTGGCTCTTTGCAGAAGGACGGGACTGCAGCTGAACCTAGAGTCCAGGATGACCGGGCTGTCAGGTGTGTGGAGGTACGAGCTATGCTTATTTGGAGAGTCCTTCCGCGTCCACACATCATTCACCCTTTCAACAACTCTCCTTGCTGCTCCAGCTCTGCCTCTCCACAAAGAAAACTTCTCCTCCTCCTTCCAGGGATCTCCTCTGGTCCAGTTTTTCTGGAGGTCAACAATGGGACTGCTACAAGATCCATATCCAAATTGGAAGTCCGAAGAGTCTAGATCTTGGTTGGAGAACAGATCCTCTGGGTTCATAGCTCCACATATGAAGCTTCTGTTGTGACTGCTGCTAAACGGTTCTGGATGCAGAAGGTTCATAAGGTCAGACTCAGCACTGAAGGTCTGAGGGCTTTTAAAGGGCCCAGGTTGTTGGTTTGTCTCAATAATGGTTGTCTGGGTGTTTGGGGGCTCTGTATTCCTTGAGTACAAGGAGGTGATGTCACTGAAGAGCTAAAAACAAAAAGAAACAAGTTAAACTGAAACGCTGATACAGCTCATGTTAGCATTCTTTAACTTCGCAGTGCAAAAAGATACATTTCGGATTCACCTGGTCTCACATCTACTCCTACACCATTTCTTATTAAAGATGGAGTTGTCAATTTGTTCTCCAGTATTTTAAACGGAGCTTTGAGGCGAGGGACGCTGCACCAGTCAGACGAATACAGATGCCTGTTTATTTCCTAAGGTCTTAACTGTTGATTAAGGATTACCTCAAACACAAGTAAAAATGTGCTGCAGATTCTTTGACAGTGGTCGTAGTTTTTAATAGGCAGGAAATGAAAGGAATTCCCAGACTATTAAATAATTACAATTAGCTAATATTTGAATGTTTCTTGATTACGGACCTCCAACCCCCCCCACTGCAATTACAATTAGGCTATCTATTAGGGATCGACTGCTAAATCAGGCTGATATTTACCTCTTTTTTTTTCTCTCTCCTTTAAAAAAAACATATATATCGGCATCGACCAATATACCTCTTTGGTATAGCCGATTAAAAGTCAAGCACATCCGCAGGCAGCCTGGATGTTCCTGACTTGTTTTGTATATTTGATACTTGGTCAGCTAATTGAAATGTTTGATTTAAATTTTCTGCAGTGGATAAATTTAAGATTCAAGAGTTGATTAGGTTCAGAAATGTTTTGGATCCGCTGTTATTAGTGTGTCATTTTAGCATGCAAATAAGGCAGAGTACGTTGAGATATCAGCCATGAAAAATTGCCCCCAAAAATCGGCAGCACATATTGATCGGCTGACCATGACCTCTACATATGGCCATCGGCAGCAGAAACACTCATATCAGTCAATCTCTATTATCTATTACAATGAAAATATTTACATTTCTTGATAAGTATAAATATTTTCAGTCAGTCCATCCCACCAACTGAATATATTATTTTCATGCAAAATGTGAGCCCATTACTCTTATATTAGCTAGTAATTATTCCAGAAAGCCCTTTTTAATTAATATTGTGCAAACTGATATTGCAATGATTGTATATATATATATTTATTATATCATTTTCTCTTTTTTTCAAGAAATCGACTTGTTTAAATGTCTTGTTCACTGAGAATCCGTGTAATACTTGTTCTTTATGAAATACAGCCCCCATTGCCTGCATTAGCCACAGAAAGAAAACAGACGGCAAATAAGTGAGTCAGAAAAAGCCAGTCCCTTCTACATCACAGAGAAAATGAGTATTCATGATCTTGCCTACTTTGAATTGCGACCGCCCAAGGGAAGGCTAATTTTGCAGCCTGGAGAGAGCAGAGCACATCTCTGCTAGTAGAAGCTAGAAGCTGAAGCTAACTGTTAGCAACGAAGCTAACTGTTAGCAACTCCACAGGTTGGCAGAACAGGGTCGGGTTTGGTTTATTTGTTTGGTTTGTTTATTAAATTATTTGTTTGAAGGTAGCATAAGAGTTGCATTGCTGTTAGCCAATCAGAGGCGTGACATCTGCATATTGTCAATAAAAATGAGTTAGACTCGTGATCCTGACGTCTATTTTCCATTTACCAGCAGATCCTGTCCAAAGACATGGCTCAACAAAACACTACTGTTGTTGTCTTGTATATTAAAGTGTAGTTGTGAGCTTCTGTATCACCTTAAGGACTTTATGCGGCACTTCAGGAAGTAACTCTTTTAGCCGAGGCAGATCGGCCCCTAGGAGCCACTGCAGGGAGGGAGCTCTATTTAGCATGAGCTGACTGACCAGAGGATTAATACACGGAAACTGGGACAGACTCTCTTCTTCCTAAATGAAACAAAAGCAATATGTAAGAACATGAAGAACTTTTCAGAAGTAAATCTGAGCTAAACTGACACTTTTTGTTGTATAACTTTTATTACCAGTTATTGAATAGCTAATATAACAGGATATATCAAATCCAGGATCAATGAATACATCAGTAATGCTGTAAGAGAGCTGCACAGGAAATCAATTAAAGGCTTGATGATTTAATAGAATACGAACAGTGATTTTTTTTCCACTCTCAGGTTTGAACCCTTGTATATTTGACTTCAAGTGTTCAAAGACACATATATGAATCAAAGCTGAAACAGAAAAGGTAAGCATTCCAATTAAACATTGCAGAAATATTTGAAGCATTTTTCAAGTGAATGGCAAAATAAATCATTTATGGTAAGATCTACAACGTATCTAATGGAGGAGAGGAGCTGAGACACAGACTTAAACATTAAACACATAATAAAACTAGAGCTGACCCATGTTACCTGAGAAGGGCTGACAGTCAGCCAGTCTCTGTTCAGGTAGGTCAGAGGATCTCCCTCTTTGGACATCAGGGTGCTGAAGCAGATCTGATTGATAAACTGGGCCATTTCCAACACTTGTGACACAATCAGCACCTGAAAACCAGAGAAAGCTAACTGGTAACGGTTTTGGTGCAACTGTGTTGGGCATAGGTTGGTAAAAAAAAAAAAAAAAAAATATTGCTCCAGTAGTTGGACAACAAATAAAACAGACTTACTACACACTTACCTGAACCATTGCTTTGCTATTAATAATATTCAAATGATAAAAAGCTACGTCATATTCAATCAATTAGAATATTATTGAAAAGATGTTTCCAATTACAGCTAATGAAAACACAACATTTAACATTAGAATATTATTTCCAATCAAATAAAAAACATGTTTAATTAGAAAGGATGGCTTAATGAAAAGCATGTTTAATACCTGTTTAAAAGATTATTTTCAAAAGATAGTTTTGGTCTTACAATCAAACCGTATCGGAACACAGATTCTAACTTAAATAAACATGGACGTACATTAAAGGCTTTTATCACAATTCAGTCTCTTGTATTTTTGTTGATTGAGCTACTCTGGGCAGAAAGGTTTATAACATTTGCGCATCTACCTTCAAATCCAGCTCTTCGGACTTCATGGCGAACAGAACCAGAGACGAATAAACCAACACCAAGTTGTTAAAGGCCTCGCTTGAAAATCTGCAGTTCCACACAAACAAACGTTCAACGTAAATCTTTTATGGACCGAATGAGTACATATTTCTAACTTTACTGTACAAAAACTTTAATTCACTCATAATTTCTTCATAATAGTCTAAACCCTTTAAGGTTGTCTTGATTATTAGCTCTCTGAATGGCTTTTGAGGTTTTTTTTGGACTTTGGCTCTTTTCCCAAGAAATTCCTGGGTTAAAGAAAACCCCACTAGAGCAGGTTAAAAATCAGCAGAGTTAATGCATAGCCTTAGAAATGCATCATCCTGTAGTTAATTAACAGCTGTATGAAAGGTTTCAGTTCCTAGCTCTCTGTTATCTTTGGTATTTTTCTTGGATTCACTTAAAAAAAGGAAAACAATGTATTTATGATCAGCGTTCAATAAGAGTCTAAAGATCCAATTTAAATTAGTTTCTATAAAATACGGTCTCTACATTGTTTGTTCTTTTGATCTTAGGAACTTTTTCATGCCTGATTGATTCATAAGTCAGAGTTTAATGGCTGAATTGATAATATTTCTCTGAAAATGGTACTGGAAAAACAAGAGAATAATCAGTATGAAGACCTCCAGAAAGCCCAGAGAGTTAACGATCAAAGCTACTTTACCTAACTTCAAGAAGGTCTGCTTATTGGAAGGGAAATATAAGGAAATGGGAAACAAAGGTTTTTACACAGCCCTGTTTATCGGCATTATAACGTTTTTAATGGACTCTGACCCTCCACCCTGGCTGTCAGGGCAGTGCAGGATGAGCCAACAGCTGCTGTATTGCAGAGAGAGAGCGCTCAGCCTCATTACCAGTCCCTCACTGGCTCGATCTTGACCCAGTTCATCCTGCTCCTACACAAACAGAAAAACACACTAAACTTAACAGATGACATTGGATCTGTCAGTCAATAACTAATAAAAAAATGTCATTTAAGGTGTAAAACTCTTAGTGAGGGCAGAAATGACCTAACTGGCCTCTTAGCAACTCTAGGTTTCAATACTGCTGAAAATATTACATGCTCTAAGTATTTTGAGTTGTAAAGTAACACTGCTTCTGTTTTACTGAATCATTAACACCAGAGCAGAGTTTGAGGAACAAAAGTGACTAGATTTGTTAAAAATGTTAAAGAGTGTGTGGGCAAGAAAGTGACAGTATGACTGCTTTAGTGCTCACTCTTAGATCTTCAATGGGCTGTCTGAAAGTTCAGGTTCAATTAAGACATCTGTGAATTATTTTAGATTAGATGTACAAAAGGTCTGATGTGTCGTCACACCTGAATGATGATAGCAGTGCTTTCGTCCACTGTGATCACGGCGTAGTTGTGGATCCCTCCGAGCTTCTGCAGCGTTGGACAGTGGCTCCTCTCCAGCACAGTAACATCAAAGCTGTAACACAGACGCACAATTTGAACCCACACTGCACACTCGTAAACATCTTCTCATCACTGTTTTAACTAGGGGTGCACCGATCCCACTTTTTCAGTCCTGATACCGATCCCTGGGCTTTGTGTATCTGTCGATACCCGATACCGATCCGATACTATTGTTGAATGAATAATAAACTGTATACCCTCCACCTTATACCTTACTTGAAGAGACTAAAGGTACCAGACTTTACTAACTAAACATAAATAAGACTTCTTTTTTCCTTTTTGACCCCGCTCCTTTTGTTTTGCTGAGGTGCAGGAATTCAGCGTGCTCCTTAGCATAGTGTTTCTGGATGTGCTTGATTAAAGTGGTAGTGTTGTACTAGGGCTGGGCAATAAATCGATTTTATTGATTAATTCGAATTTGCCGTTCAAGAGGATTTATTTTTGGGAAAATCGAGATTTACCCCCCCACTGCTCTCTTGGGCTTCCGTAGTTTGGAGCAAGGTCAGCTCGTCCGGGTCTTGCAACGCGTAGACGTCAAAATGGCAACTAGCAAAGAGGAGCTTGTTCCCAAAAAGGGAAAGTTTCTTCAACTATATGGAACTGGTTCGGTTTTGCGACATCAGACTTGGGGCAACAAACAGCACACTGCAAATCTGTTTGAAGGCTGTTGCTACCAAAGGCGGGAGTACAACGAATTTGTTTCAACACCTGAAACAGAGGCTCTCCGTCGAGTGGGAGAAGTGCTGCTCTCTACGAGATGCTCAAGCAAGCAGCAGCTCACAAAACACCGCCAAAAGACAAGCCAACTTAGGGGAATCATTTTCACACTGTGTCCCTTATGATAAGACGGGTGTCCAGTGGAAAGCAATCACAGATGCCATCACAATTTATATTGCCAAAGATATGGTGCCTGTTTATACAGTGGAAAAGCCCGGCTTTATTTACCTACTGAAAACTTTGGACGCCAGGTATGTGCTACCAACTTTGCACACAACTTTGAATTCAGGTAGACTCCCAAAGGAGATATTAAATAAGAGTTTAAAAAAAATAGATTCTGTCATCTGTTATTTCTGTTTAAGAAAGTAAAGGGAGAAAGAAAAAAATCGATTAAAATCGGAAATCGGATTTGGTGTGAAAAAATTGGAGATTTTATTTTTAGGCCATATTGCCCAGCCCTATGTTGTACTTTGCAGTAATACCACCTCCCCTCGAAACATTTATTTGCAGACATTGCAAACAGCCGACGAACTAGTTGGAGTGCCAAGCGAGAAATATCTCCATACAGCCGACCCTCTGGCTCGCTCCATGTTGCTTCTAGCATGCGACGCACGTGAAGTTGAAGAATCAAATACGTTCTGCTGCGATGAAAAAAAGAAAAAAAAGAAAACCTGGATCGGCTAGTGGATCTGTTGATTTTTCCAATCCCCGATCCAGCTATTTTATCAGTATCACGGCCGATATCCGATCCTAATATCGGATCGGTGCACCCCTAGTTGTAACATATTTTTTAAAATTCTTGGTAGTCTGCAGAACAGTGACGCGGGGAAAAAAAACACAAAAAAAAGTACACCACTATTTTCGGTAGAATGTAAATTAGTACACAGCTTCAGCACCTCTGAAATGTTTATTTATTTTTGCAGAAACAATGAAGATCTTGTCTGAAGATTTTTCTAACCTGTCTCGATCAGTCATTGTCGCCCTTTGATCACAGGGAAACATAGACACAAACAACATGCACTCATTTTGAGTCCATTTTGAGAGACCGATTAACCTGACATGGTCTCCCTAGGTCCACAGGGAAAATCTTCAAACTCCATGCAGAGAGAGCCCAGGCCAGGATTCAAACATGGGACGTTCTTGCTGCAAGGCAACATAACTAACCAAATAGCAGCCCTTTTTAGAAATCGTTTCCGTTTGAACCTGGCTCAAAACTACCAAACATTAAATCACAATTTCACCTAAATGAAATAGCTAAACTGCCTCTTTAGTATGCAGTCAAGCTCTGCTAATGAGCTAATCATTAGAGTCATGTATGTTGAAGCAGAGAGAGACATCTAAAAGTTGAAGGAACCCAATGAGACTATGAAAGTCATCTCCCTTTGATTCTGCAACCCCAACTACATGAACTGAATGACCTGTGATCTCCAGGGATTGACTTGTATGATGTGAAGGAATAAAGTCAGCCACGATGGGGGTTTGATGGATGTCTGTATTGGAAAACTATGATGTGAAATGTGCTTGTGAAATATCCAAGACAAATTAACACAAAAACCAAGTACCCTATTATTTATTTTAAGGAAAATCCTTTAATGTTAATTTTTTGTAGTTAATGAACATTTTTAGATCCTTTTATTTGTATTAAAAGGGTTACAACGCTGAAAATTATTCACTGTTTTATATTTCTGAGCAGTGTTGTGGGTAACGCGTTAGGAAGCGTTAGAGTACTCTAATTACTTTTTCTGTGAAATGTGTAACTTAACGCATTAGTTTTGTGCATTAAGTAATCAGTAACTTCGTTATTTTTTAAAAAAAGTAATCCGTTATTTTAATAATTTCTCTCAATAAGGAAAGGAAAATCCCGACTGCAGCCGGGAATGTCAGACAGTAGGACTAGGATCTATGCCACCTGCGGCTGTATCAGCGAAGCCGAAGCGCTGTGATTCATCTGTGCCCTACTCCTCCTGTGTGCGTGTGTGTGTTTTTGAACTCCTGGCATGATGGCAGAGAGCAGTAGCACATCTTCGTGGAAGTACGGACATTATTTTTATTTTTTGTCAACGAAAAAGAAAAGAATATACCGGTAAAATACACACTCTGCATTGAGGAAAAGTTTCTGTCGACCGCAAAAAATTCCACTTCAAAATAAAAACATATTTTATCCAAACACCACTCTATCAGGCTACCCGGGCTTGATAAGTGTTTTCGATTCATATGGTCTGTGATCAAAAAAATACTTAATCAAACGCTATGTGGAATAGCCTACAGCTGGCTGTCTTTCCTGTTGTCATCCTGCAGAGTTAATTTAGTTGGATGACTGACGTTATTCATCGTCACGACTTCTCGGTGCATTTAAAGGAGGCTGTGTCTGTCAATTAAGTTGCAGCATGTGCGAGGCGCTGCAAACTCGCTCTTAATTCTTGGTAACGCATAAGTACTTTAACGCGTTACTTTGATGAATGGATAACGCTGTAACGTAACTGATTGCTTTTAATTGATGGTAACGCTGTAACCTAATTAACTACTTTCCAAAGTAACTATACCCAACACTGTTTCTGAGTATGCCTGAAGTTAAAAGATTTATTCAACACATCAGGAATGCATGAGGATTTCATAGAGTATTTATGTCACAAAGGTGTTTAGAGAATACTGAGTCTTTATTTTTACGTGTCCTTCAATGCCGTGATGCTTTTTGTTCACAAATGTTTAAAAAACAAACAAACAATAAAGTACCTCCCGAAGGCAAATGTTGTAGTAATTATTTTAGTGATCAAAGGGATGGGGTCTGAATACAAAGGCACGCCGCACTTTTCAGATTTTAATTTATTTAAAAAAAAACTTTGAAAAAATCATGTGCCCCTTTCCTTCAATTATACAGTTAAAAAATCTAATAAAATGCATTGTCAATGGTTGGGACCTGACAAAATGTGGGCACAAACGGTTTGAACACTTTAGTACTGTAAATGTAAATACAAACCATTTGCTCTACAGCTCTATGTCGCTTCACATTTTCACATTAAATTACCATTAGACCATTTTGTGCTTTTTTATTCTTAACTCAACGTTATGTATCTATGGATGTTAAATCATTTATTAATCATCGGTATTGTTGCCAAGTAATATGCAGACATAACAATTTAATTTCACTTCTCCCTTTGATTTCAACATGCTGATCAAGTTATTAAGAACAACTTGTGGGTTAGTGTCTTTCCTAAGAATCCTTTCAATATGCCCATGAGCGCTACTGAAACTATAAATTATTACAACATTCACACGACTGACGTCAAACAGAAAGAGCATTGTCTAAAAATAGGATTTCCATGGTATGGAATCTTTTTCTAACTGTGAATGTAAAGCTCACCCTGACTCAAGTGTTTGCAGCAGCAGAGGAGAGTTCAGGAGCCCCTCGGTCACTAGCAACACAAACGGGACGTTTTCCTCCAGACGCCAAGAGACTTTCTCTGAGTCTTTATGGGAACAAACAGACGTTTAGAAAAAAAACCCCAAAACATCCATATAAAACGGTGAATAGGTGAACAGGCAGCAGACCAGTTTCAGAAAGGCTGGTGATAAAAGAGAGGCAGCTGATGCTTCTTTCACTGCAGATCGTGGACCAGGGGGACTGGCCTGGATGATCAAACTCCACCAAGAGAGAGAAACAGCTCCAGGGAAAGTCAGGGCCAATATGTTGCTCAAACACCAGCACACAGTCGCTGTCGCACACACTGGTTAAACAGGATAGAGTAAAAGATACAAAGTAATGCTTCTTATAGCAGCTGTATGTATTTTATTGCTGTCTGTCGTTCTGAACGACAAAGACCACTACAGTTTTTAGTTAGTTTTCACTGTATAGATGAAAACACTAATGCAGGATTGAATTTAAGGAGGACCTGCTGAGAACAGTAAAGCTTACTGTACCTGCTGACCACACTGGCACCGTTCAGTTTCTTCTTGTCCTCACCGGGACAAACTAAAGTCACAGCAGCTCCTGCAGCAACAACACCAACAAACTGAACTGGCTGCTGGAAAAGTCTCCTTTGCTATTTCTGGGTTAATATACCTTCCATAAATTTAACAACAGCAGACGTATGTCTGCGAGTTTGTCGACTAATTAAGGGTATTGAAAACAGCTCACCAGTCACTTCACTCAAGCTGCAGATGAGCTTTGAACTAGTTTCATGAGATTCCACAGAGAGGATGACAAGTATCTAAAGAAACAAAAACAGTTCATCAGGGGATTCATGACTTATTACACAACCTCACAAAAGTATTTAGACCCATTAAATCTCTCCACATTTGTCACATTATAGCCACAAACCTAAAGGAATTTTATTTAGATTTTAGGTGACAAACTGACACAAAATAGTTTTTGCTTCAAAAGGGGAATTCAAAATTATCTGAATGAAAGTTTCTCTGATTCCGCTTTGCAAAATAGATGCTCTTTATCCAATCAGTCAGATTGGACAAAGACCATCTATAAATGGAAATGTTGAGGTCCTGCCAAAGATTTTCAGTTAGACATAGGTCAGGACTTTGACTTGGCCATTCCAACACACTGATATGCTTTAAAAGAATGTATTCTATTGCAGCTCAGGTATATCTTTAGAGTCATGGTGCTGCTGAAAGCTGAACCTCTGTCCTGGTCTCGTCTTTTGAAGCCTCTAACCCTTTTTCTTCCAGGATTGTCCTGCATTTATCTCCATCTTTATTTAGATTCCTCACATTAATCCTGAGGCCCTTCTCTTATCCTATTGAAGAAAAGCATACCCACAGCATGCTGCAGTCACCACCGTGCTTCCCTGTAAGGATGGTATGCTAGTGTGTGGAGTGCTAGTTTGCCTCTAAACAAGAGTTTTGCATGTAGGCTAAAAAGTAAAACTTTTGTCTCACTATGCCAGAACACCTTCTTCCGCACGTTTGTCGTGTCCCCTATATGACTTTTTTCTATTCTTCCATAAAGTGTAGATCTGTATAGTACACCACTAAAACCAGTCACCATGGGAATAGATTCTCCCACCAGAGTTGTGGATCTCTGCAGCTCCTCCAGAGTTACAGGCCGCTTGGGTGCTTCTTTGATTGAGGCTCTCCTTGGCAGAGCTGTCAGTTTAAGTGGACGCCACAATTTGTTTTGTAATTGAACCCTGATTTAAACACCTTCACAACTTTATCCCTGAGCGGTCTGGTGTGATGAAATGTCCTCATTGTTCCACAGTGTTCTCTACAAACATATTAGGCTTTCACAGAACTGCTGCATTTATACTAAGATCCAATTATTAACTCTCATTCCCTAAATAGGCTTCCCCTGAAGGCAAATGGCTTTAATGGAGTTTCTTCTCAGAGTAAATGAAGCTGAATACATACGCACACATTTCTGATTTTAAAAAGTGAAAACCATGGATTCTTTTCCATCCACTTCATAACTATAAGCCACTTTAGTGTTGATCAGTTACACAAAAATCCCATTAAAATGCATTCAAGTGTGAGGCTCTAATGTGACCAAATGTCAAAAGGTTATGAATACTTTAGCAAGCAACTAGAGTACAGACCAAAAGTTTGGACACACTTTCTCATTCAATTGAATGAGAAAGTGTGTTCAAACTTTTGGTCTGTACTGTGTTTAAACATGTGATTTTAGAATAGGATCAAAACTAAATATTTTGTGAAAACTGACTTTCCCTGTTGTGTTGTTTCCTTTTCTCGTTTCCAGCCATTCAGCCAAAAGCTGCTGAAGCTCCAGCAGTTTGAAGTTGGATTCTTCCTTCTTGTGACTGAGGAAGAGGATGATCTGCAGCCTCTTCAGCAGCTGCATCAGGCGGGGATCTACACATGCCTCAGCTGCTTTGGTCAGGTACTCTTTACCAAGAAGATTAAATATATCATATGACATGAAATAAACAGTTCCACTTCCTTCTATGCGAGATGGGAGAATGTACTAATCTTGGCACATCTTGAAAAAACAGTTTTGGTGTCTTTATAACACATTTCTTTATTTACCCCTGTGTATGTGTTACGCTGGATTAATGTGTGCATGGTTCCACAACATTTAAGCAGGTTTACAACATGTTTACCTGTGATTAACTTAACTAAAGCACTAAAGGGTGTTTTACAGAAAGTTGCTTTAAAGTGTAACTGCAGGAGGAATCCTGCAGTTTCACACTGACCCACTGCGATGCTCAGGTCACACTTCAGCAGCAGCTCCTTAAACGTCACTAACACATGGATCAGAGCAGCCAGGTTAAAAAGCTGCTCCTGATCTGCATCAATAAGAAAAGAAGAGTGAATTTACTGGATTAGGATACAAAAAAAAACGCTATAAAAAAATCAGATGATAGAAAACAAGTGAAGTCATACGTTTGAGTAGCTCTGCGCTTTCTGCTGGAGTCCTGCAGAGGGCCCTCTCCTGCTGTTTGAGCAGGAAATGAGTCTGGTCCGGGGCCAAGCAGCCAAAGTCTCCCCACGAGAGGAAGTTGAGCCCCAGCTGTGTGGCAGAACTCAAACAAGGCTGAACGAAGGCCAGCAGCTCGCAGTAGGCGCGCTGCTGACTTTCTGCAGGGCAGCAACATTTAAGACATTTCAACACGTTTGTGCAACAAAAGTAGGTGAATTTACACTTAGACATGTTGCTTTAATAGTTTATGACAACTAATAATTAGTGCCACAGTAACATTTTTAAAACCAATATATTTCTGTTTCTGTGTAACACACTACACCTCAGCAAACATTTTCTATACATCCACAGAAACGGTGAAGTATTATAAAAGCACACCTGTTGCTTGAACCTGAATGACTCTGCTGTAATGTTTCTCCTGAAGGTTTGAGTCACCGACAAAACGAGCATCAAGCGGAGTCCACCTCAGAGCAGCAGGGTTCTGCTCTCTGACCCCATCTTCTATCGCAGCGATGCTCATATATGCTGGCTTCCTGTCAGTTGTCTTCATCCCGTCTGGGGGAAGTTGCTGCTGCTCCTTCTCAGCTGTTGGATGATTCACTTCTTCTGCTACTACGAACAGGATGGAAAGGCTAATTCTGCATTTCACTGTAAAATGTTCACATTATGAAGGAAACCCGAGCTTCTATTCTTTCCTTCGCGTGGAATCATTACCCAACAAACAACTTCAATTTCTCTAATCCACCATGGCCAAAATTATACATACAGGCTCAAATATCAACATACTTTCCCACTAATATTGAAATAGATACATAAACTACACCTTTCCCATATGCTTTTAAAGCCATTAACAAGCTTCATGCATAATACTCACCGGCAAGGCAAGGCAGTTTTATTTGTATAGCACACTTTCAACAGCAGGGTAATTCAAGGTGCTTTACATGATTTGGAGATTTTAAAAAAACCACATGGAATATAACATTGTAAATTAAAAGTAAAAGAAACACGCATTACACATAATACATAAATCAAAAAAGCAAGAGAGCATGAACACATTTCATACATATGACATCAAGCATTTACTCTAAGGCAATTCTAAACAGATGGGTTTTTATTCTCGATTTAAAGCAGTTCAGAGTTTCAGCAGCTCTACACTCGTCAGGAAGTCTGTTCCAGATAAGGGGAGCATAAAAACTGAAAGCTGCTTCTCCATGTTTAGTTCTGAGTCTAGGGATGTTTAGTAGGCTAGAGTTGGAGGACCTGAGTGGTCTTGGTGGTTGGTACCATGACAACAGGTCTTCAACATATTTTGGTGCTAAGCCATGTAATGATTTTTAACTAGTAGGAGTATTTTGAAGTCTATTCTCTGAGCTACAGGGAGCCAGTGTAAGGACTTTAGAACTGGGGTGATGTGCTCTGATTTCCATGTTCCAGTGAGGACGCGAGCAGCAGCGTTCTGGATCAGCTGCAGCTGTCTGATTGACTTTTTAGGCAGACCTGCGAAGACGCTGTTGCAGTAATCAATCCGACTAAAGATAAACGCATGGATGAGTTTTTATAGGTCCTGTTGCGACATCAGTCCTTTAATCCTAGAGATGTTCTTCAGGTGATAGAACGGTGACCATGTTATTGCCTTTATGTGACCCTGGAGGTTCAGGTCTGAGTCCATTACTACACCTAGGTTTCGAGCCCGATCAGTAGTTTCTAGCTGTATTACCTGAAGCTGTGTGCTGACTCTTGATCATTCCTCCTTGGGTCCAAAAATAATAAAATAATAAATATCCACTGGATATTCGACCACTCTTCTTGGCAGAATTGGTATTCTGATTAACCTGTTAAACCACACGGTTTGTCAACCATTATACGTGACAAAACCAATTCATCTTGACCAAGGGTCCGATTAAAGTCCTCCATCAAAGTGGTTGGTCCACAACAAGAAGAAACCCCAAAAAAGAGCAAATAAACAGCGAATATGCACCACCAAAAACTGTAATCCTATTTCTGGGCTCTCTTTCTGTATCCTGTTTCCTATGTCCCAATCACAGCGCAGAATTCTGATGATGGACGCATCAAATAGCCAATGGAAAGCTGAAAGCGATGATGCCTCACGACGGCTTTATCACTGCCAGTGTAAATGGAGAGCGTAAATGGCATATCCAAACACAGACATGAGACTGGTGCACTTTGCGCACCAGTAATATACCCTTTGAGCAATGCTGGTTGTGGTGAAGAGAGAGCTGAGTCGAAAGGCGAACCTCTTGATTTACCGGTGGATCTACGTTCCTACCCTCATCTATGGTCAAGAACTCTGGATGGTGACAGAAAGAACAAGATCACGGATACAAGCGGCTGAAATGAGTTTTCTCCGTAGGGTGTCTGGGCTCTCCCTTAGAGATAGGGTGAGAAGCTCAGTCAACCGGAGGGGGCTCAGAGTAGAGCCGCTGCTCCTCCACATCGAGAGGAGTCAGTTGAGGTGGCTCGGGCATCTGGTCAGGGTGCCTCCTGGACGTCTCCCTGTGAGGTGTTTCAGACACGTCCCACCGGGAGGAGGCCCAGGGGAAGACCCAGGACACGCTGGAGGGACAATGTTTCTTGGCTGGCCTGGGAACGCCTTGGGATTCCTCCCGGGGAGCTGGCCCAAGTGGCTGGGAAGAGGGAAGTCTGGGTCTCTAACCTTAAGCTGCTGCCCCCGCGACCCAACCCCGGATAAGCGGAAGAAGATGCATCCAATTCTCATTTTAATTCATTGAAATTGTTGCTTACTGTGACGATTTTTTTTTAAAGGCTTTTCTTTAGCTATTGTCAGAGTGTTTTGCTAAAGGGTGGATCACACTGGTGTGGAAAACAGCTTCATAAACACATTTAACGCAGCCTCTGTCGGTTTTAGGTAGAGACCCACTAAGTCACCCTTAAAAATGTGTGTTAAGTGGCTACAGAAACTTTATCAGGCCTTTGGCAATTGATAATCTATTTAAATCTATATTTTTTTAAATAATGTTACACATATGAAGTAAAAACATCAAAAAGCATAAAAAAGCATCTTAACTGTGGCGAGGAAATACTTTAAAAAAATGGAACTGATAAATGTCTGACTGTACCTGCAGAGATGCATAAACTTGGAGATGTTGCACCAACTGAAGCGACCTGCTGTGACCTCAGCAACATGAAGTCAGCCAGAGGGTCGAGGTTTTTTTCTGGCTGATGTTTCGTGAAGGTCAAGCTATTCTGATAATCTCTGCTATTGGATCTGGTGGGCAGAGAGCGCTCAAAACTGTGGGAGCTCTGCACGGTCTTAGACCCATCATTTACGCTGCTGTCCTCTCTGGTGCTGGTCATACTGTGTTCACGACTGTTGGTACCGACGATGTGTATTGAGAATGAGTTCTGAGAGGCATCAACAACGCCTTCTTTTTGCAGATGGGCTTTGTTTAGAGAGTCCACACAGACAGATTCAACTGAAAACAAACAAATTAAATATTAAGCTCCACCCTGTATATTTCTGGATATGGGCTTACATTTATTATAAAAACATACGTGGTAAAAACTACTCCATTTATTTTTGACAAACATACTTGTTTTTCTTGTAACCATGTAAAGACACCATCTAAAAAATACCTTCGTGCAGATCCTCACCCTCCTCATCTTCAGGTAACTGTCTTCTAAAGTCTTCCTTCTCATCCTTCACGTTTGTAGGAACCTCAGTCATCATCCTCTCGATGAACTCAAGATTTTTACCCAAAACTATCTCTGGGGTTCCTGTCTCCAGCTGTAATTCCAGTTTGTCACCAGCACTGCTGAAACTTTGTCTTTCTAATTTAATAACTGCCAACGCTTCACACAGAGGCTGAAAGCCTGTGGCTGGTTCACATAATGAAGGCTCTGTGAGAAAATACAGAAAAAGTTCAGGAGCTCATCTGTGGATTAAAAAAGACATTCTGTCTGAAAAATGACAGGTAATGCTATGTGTATGGGACATATTTAATAGGGATGAAGTTGAATTACTCAGTAATATAATCTATCAAAATATATGTGAAGGATGAATCCTTTCCATGGAACAATCTATTTTACATACAGAAAGAAAAAATGGTAGACTCCTGTGTTCACATGGTTAGAATTGACTGAAAAAGTGAAGAGAGGCAATCACTATTATAATCAAGAATTTATTAATATTAAACCAATATCTATTCACTATGAATTGACTAAGTGAAAAAAACACCCAAACAAAAAATGCAAAGAAAAAAAAAACCACAATGCTAAATAGTAGGGATGTAAGAAACTATTGATACCCCGATATCGCGATATTTCATGTCACAATATTGTATCGATATTCAAAAGCAATGTATCAATTTTATTTTATTTTTTAGAATTGTTAATGGAACCATTAATGATGACAGTAATTTGTGTAGTAAAATTAAAGTATGACTGGTAGTTTGTGGCTGTTTTCACCTTCTTCATTCCAGTGGATCAACTAGATCTACTAATAAAACTGGATGTGTTAAAGTATGAAACAGGTTGGAGTGTTAGAATCCTGTGACTGAATTTAACTGTAGAAAAACTGTTTTAAAAATCACAATATATTGTCTTACTCACAGTATCACAATACATCGTACCTTCCCCCCTGTATTGTGATACATATTGTATCGCCAGATTCTTGCCAATACACATCCCTACTAAATAGTCTACAAAATTAACTAAAGGGGAAGTGTATGTGCCCAAACTCAATTAATGTAAACTTAAATTAATAAAATAATTAGAGTTTGTTTCTTAGGTATGGAAAAAAAAAAGATTTCATAGTTTAGTTCTAAGTTCAAGGACTCAACTTAAAATAGTTTTAGAAAAAGGCTGTTTTCAGTCTTCAGAACTACGTAGGAATCAACTAATTTCTGGCACAGGTTGTTGGGTTGCTGAGGGGTTCCAATTGCTGGATGACACTAGAACCAGAATATTAATATAACCATAGTAAATTCCCCTTGAAAACTCAATAAGATTAAGAATTCTCTAATGTGTCTTAGGAACAAAATCCAAACATTAAAACATTGCAGGAACTTTACATAAAATATCAGAAGGTAATTTAAAGGACAATGCAAAAAAAAACAACCTTTAACAACCAAATCTACAAAGTGGTGGTCAGTTGTCTCTGGCTCAGTCAGGAAGGTCTTGTCCCCAACTGATTAAAAGTCTCCCAACTCTGCTCTCCAGAAAAAAAAAGCACTTCCAGAGGAAGAGTCATCATGAAGTACTGATCATCTAATCAGACGTAGACTTAAGGTTGTAAGGGAGCTAAATTGGTGTTATACAGACAATGTTAAATAGATTGTATAATTTTTCCAGCACAACTCCTATAGACATGAGAGGAGCTTTTTCTCAATCCATAAATATCAACAACCTACCATTTCAGCCATCTTTTTACAATTCACCCATTAAAATGTAATCATTCCATGGCATACAATACAGGTTAACATCAAAATCTCACAATCAGTTCATTTTGGATTATCTTAATACTATTTGGATTTCTAAATGAGAAAAATAAGATTATTCAGATATTTTTTTGACAACTACTAACAAACATTATCAAAAAGGATAAGATTAAAAAGGTGCAACTGATGCAGTAGATCTTACAGTTCTTGCTGTTTGTATCAGAGTTTCTCACATTACAAGTTTACGTCCTTATTTCAAAGTCTTCCTCCAGAACAGAAAACACAGTGGTTTTCTTGCCTTTGTGAAAAGTAGCTCTAATAAAGCACAAAAGGTTTTTTTTTCTTAAGGAAAATGACACCTGGTGGTCCACAGAGGCTACAGCACTGCAGGGATCTTGCTGACTTTTTGTTTTACAACTGTACTATAAAAGTACACAACTGACATTTTTTTAATACCCAACATCCAGATTAAATAACACTTTCTTGATTTGATGGTTTAAAATACAAGGATATAATAAAACAACAGTTTGTTGGGTAGGCAGGGCGAAAAACCTCAGATAAACCAGGTATGACTCATGAAACTGTAACATTTGACAAAAACAGGCCCAACATACCAAAAAGCACCCCAAGGGCTTTTACTGAAGTTTACTTACTGAACTGATAATTAGTGAGTGTCAGAATTGTCCTAAAAGTGGATGTTTTGAAAGCTTACAACACATGGACCTTTAGGATCTGTGTTGAACTGATGAGATGAAACGACATCAGCAACAATCAGACAAACAGTGGTTGTTGCTATCTGGAGTTTAAATTTTGCCTACGTGAAATGGATCCAGCAAGTTCACCACAGTTTCAGATTTCACAATGCACTGAGAATCTCTAAAGGGTTTCAGCCCAGACTCTGAGGACGGATGGATCAAGTTTGATGTGAAACATATGGCAAAGCCGCTAAAAAATTATAAGAATAAATATGGTTTCATAGGAAAGCACTGTCAGCTCTTACTGATGAACATGGGATCATAGAAAAGATTCTCTAGTAGCAGATCGAACCAAGACAGATTTGGAGCAATGTCTTTTGCACAGAGGAGACAAGAGTGAAGATGTTTGTCTTTATGCGATGCACCTCATACCTTCTGTCTGCATGGCACTGGAAGGGCAGTGGTTTATTATTGTTCTGTAGATGTAGAGCCAACCATGAACCTCGTGTAAAACGTGAGGCGATCTAAGCGACAGCTAAAGTTTGGGTCAACATGGGTCAGAAAGAAACCTAGAAATACAAACCTCTAAACAGAATGTCTGAGCAAAAAAGAATCTGCTGGAGCAATGACCCAGTTATGGTCCAGACTTCAGCCCAGCTGCAATGCTTTGGTGTATATATATATATATATATATATATTTGTATGGACTTTATATCATGTGAAGTTTTTTGTTTTGTTTTGTGGATCTGTTCAATCAGTAATGATGTAGTAATGTAATTTGTTCTTGTTGTTCTGAAGTGGCACTTTCTAACACATGACACAGATGTTGTTACCTGACAGCAGAAAGCGCACAACAGAGGTGAGATGCTTCTCTGAGCTCCAAACCGTTTTATTCATCTCATTCTGGGTTCTTTTTGACACCAGAGATCTGCAAGACAATCAGTATAGTTACTTTTTTTTAAATACAGGGCATCACTTTCTCACACAGCTGTCTTCCACAGCTGTGTGAGAAAGTGATGCCCTGTATTTAAAAAAAAGCAAGTCTCAGCAAGTCTTTTGAAAATTTGCAGTTTGAACATAGAAGCTGAAAGAAATACTCACACTGGGCTAAAAGGAGCCAGCTCTTCTTCCTGGAGATCCGATGAGGACAGACTGATTTGGGCTTGCTTTGTCTTAGGAATCGGGCTCAGAATGAAGTCCAACTCTGTTCCGGCTGGAGACACAACATTCCCTTAAAGAAACACCACATCTTAGCCAACTTCACAGTTTGACTCCGGTTTGCAGAGTTTTTTTGTGTACATTTATGACCTGCACCTGAGCATTCTAACTCGATCTGTCTTCCACTCAATGTGCTTTCTTTTCTTTGTTCCTGTTGCACATCAAACTGAGAAATATCCATTGAAACCTTTGAAATAGAGGCTAAAGAAAAAAAAAGTAAAACTGTAATTTAGTTTCTGCTTTAACATTTTTATTTGATGCAAAAAAATCATTCCCATCTCTTGCTCACTTCTGCGAAGCAAATCCAGGACAGGACACTGTTCATCTAGTGGTTCAGGCAAACTTGTTATGCAACCACAGAGACTGGAATAAGCTGTGTAGTTTTGAGGGTTAAGCCTGAGACTGTCGACAATAGGTAGTAACGAAAGAGACTGCAGAGAAAAATTATTTGTTGCTTGTTAAATTGATTCAAGTGTATTTTATTATAATGTTATGTAACAAAACAACACTAAGAACTGCATCATGATCACACATGACTTTTTTTTTTACCCATTAAACCAATTATATTTTGTCACCTTTACTGTAATAAAACCTGTGCCACAGACGCCTAATTAGTAACGACTGTGTGTAATTTTGTGCATTTACCTTGAAGGCCTCAGAGATTTGTTAGAGAACAATAACGAACAAACAACATGATGAAGACCAAGGAATATAGCAGACAGATCAAGGAACACAGTTGTGGAGAGGTTTAGGCAAGGCAAGGCAAGGCAAGGCAATTTTATTTGTATAGCACACTTTCAACAGCAGCGCAATTCAAGGTGCTTTACATGATTTGGTGATTTAAAAAACAAAAAAAACATGGAAATTAAAAGTAAAAGAAACACACATTACACATGATACACAATAAAGCAAGATAAAGATAAAAAAAAGCAAGAGAGCATGAACACATTTCATACATATGACATCAAGCATTTACTCGAAGGCAATTCTAAACAGATGGGTTTTTAGTCTCGATTTAAAGCAGTTCAGAGTTTCAGCAGCTCTACACTCGTCAGGAAGTTTGTTCCAGATAAGGGGAGCATAGAAACTGAAAGCTGCTTCTCCATGTTTAGTTCTGAGTCTAGGGATGTTTAGTAGGCTAGAGTTGGAGGACCTGAGTGGTCTTGGTGGTTGGTACCATGACAACAGGTCTTCAACATATTTTGGTGCTAAGCCATGTAATGATTTATAAACTAGTAGGAGTATTTTAAAGTCTATTCTCTGAGCTACAGGGAGCCAGTGTAAGGACTTTAGAACTGGGGTGATGTGCTCTACTTTCCTGGTTCTAGTGAGGACGCGAGCGGCAGCGTTCTGGATCAGCTGCAGCTGTCTGATTGACGTTTTAGGCAGACCTGTGAAGATGCTGTTGCAGTAATCAATCCGACTAAATCAATCCGACATTTGCGCGAATCTGATGCGCGAATGAGGCACAAATGCGTGTTCCCGCCGCAAATCTGCTTCTGGCGCGACGCAGAAACCCTGACGCGTGTCAGCAAGCTTCTGCATTGACTTTTCATGTAAACCTGACGCTTAAAACGCGCTCGGTGTAAACGCACCATAAGATTTTCCCATTTTAAGATTTTATTCAAAAAAAGTCTCCACCTGAAATGTAGTCTTCTATTGTACTCAGTGGCCGCACAAAATCAGTCCAGGGGCCACAAATTGCCTGCGGGCCACACTTTGGACACCTCTGCCCTACATCTAAAAGGTCAGCCAAAGGCAGAGGAAAGCATTAATCAGATAATCGGCAAACGGACCTGTGGTATCTCTGTAGGAGCAGCAGAAATTGAGTGCGTATTTTGAAAAAAATAACTAAATAAAAAAATCCACAGCTTTTGTTTGGGAGGCAACTGCTGTCATTTCTCTGAGGAGTTAGCCTACATAAGCACCCTCTGTGTGCTCATTTCAATGATACATTTTGTTAAGTAAACCTGACATGGACTTCCAAATAAGGACTACACAGTTCATTGTGATCACAACAACAGTGTTTGCTGTAGAGGCTGCAAATGACTTTAAAGGACTGTATGAAGTTCAATGTTTGTTGGCTACTATTTCCAACAGTCATTAAACCTTTTAGATAAAGTATATGATGTAGCATTTATTTATTGAAGTCAGGGAGTACATCTTGGATTAAAACGATCGGACTTATCTTAGAGCGAAACATAAGAACCTGGCTGCCAGTTTTTCTTTTTTTCTAACTGGGTTATTTTCAGCAACAAAATAAAATAAATTTTCTGTTATCAATGCGAATTTTAAGATTTTATTGTTCATTTGCAACGACTACTGTAACCAAGATCAATTAAAATTCTATTTAGGATTTATTATCAGTTGGAGGTTTCTTCCTGTTAAGTAGTTTTTCCTCTCCATCGTCGCCACATGCTTACTCAGTATGAGGGATTGCTGAAGGATTGCTGTGGTTGGAAAGTCTGCCCAACCTCACGCCAATGACTATCGTAATCTACTTGGATTCCTTAAATAGGAAACTTTTTAACTGATTGGAATGTTTGTATAAATGTATTGAAATGACTTCTTGTTAAGTGCCTTGAGATGACATCTGTTGTGAATTGGCGCTATTTAAATAAACTGAATTGAAAATTGAATTGAATTATCAGAAAAAGAAATTGTGGAGTATTTGAGTTTAGCTAATAATTCAGCCCTAAACAAAAATCATTATTACTCATCGCTAATGCTAGAAAGTTCAAGGGGTATGAATACTTTTGCAAGGCACTGTACCTCTGTTTCTGAGAGTGGCTGTTTATGAAACTCCTCCTGAACGTCTCCACGTGTGTCATCACTGATGGTGTTGATGTCTGGAGGTTTCTGATAGGTTGCACACTGTCTGAAGCAGCTGTGATTAAACGTAATTCTGGTAACATGAAACTTTGGGGGCAGGAGAATTTATACTAGAGCAAAATTTTAGGTGGTAGTTAAGATTTTGATCAGAAAAGCACCTGAACTTCGAGTCCTGGGAGATGGAGATTCCTGTTGAGTTCAGCAGAGGGTCTGACACAGGAAGGGTCTTAAGTCTTGACAGTTTGGCTTTCAGTGAGGATAAATGTCTTTTTAACTGGGACAGGACATCTGGAGTTAGGAACTCCTCGGAAAGAACGAGATCTATGGATGTAAACAAGTTTCGGACAATAAAACAGATAAATATATCGTCTAAATAGATATTTGAGACAAATACAAAAACTATTAACTTACCTTTGCTTTTATTTTCTGGACTCAGCTGGTCAGTTGTCCATTTAGAAAACATTTCCTGACATGTATCATTGATCTGCCTATTTAGGAGGCAAACAAACTGATCCTGGTCAAAGGAGTCCGGATTAGAGCTGGGAACTATCTCCACATCTTTTTCCACAGTAAATCTGAAATTTTTTACAGTTGTTTAAAAGAATATCTTCAAAAATATTAAGGTGTTGAATTGGTTGCATTTTAGTGATGTAAAACCTTTCCAGTAAATTTACTGGTTGATTTTTCCCTCCAAGGTCATCAAGAACTGAACCACTGACAAACAGTTTGCAGGAAGAAATCACGGTTCCTGTAAGTGAAAATAAGAATCATTACAAATCCATTAGTAACTAAATGAATACAGTAATTCATGTACATAAATCCAGAAAGTATTCACAGCGCATAACTTTTTCCACATTTTGTTATGTTCCTGTTCCAAAATAGATTAAATTAATTTTCTTCCTCAAAAATTATACACACAACACCCCATAATAACGTGAAAAAAGTTTTGAGATTTTTGCACATTTATTGAAAATAAAAATACTGCAAAATCACATGTACAAAAGCATTCATAAGAAAGATTAATGAAACATTTCTGTGTCTGCATTCAAAGAAGTCGCCATGAAGCTCAAAATTGAGCAGCTTGATTGGGGTCCACTTGTTGTGAATTCACTTGATTGAGCATGATTTGGAAAGGCACATACCTGTCTATATAAGGTCCTGCAGTTGACAGTTCATGTCAGAGCACAAACCAAACACCTCATTTATTCCCTTTTTGCTGACTACATTGGTATTAATAGGTCGCCGAAAGATTGTCAAAGATCAGCCATCGCATTTGATGTTTTTAAAAGGGTAGACAATACATAAAGGAAATGCATTTTCAAAAAGCCTGATGAGCTACAACTAAATAAAATTTTTAAAAGCAAAATATAAAAATTAAATGTTGATACAAAACTTAAACACAAAGTCACATTTTTGTTCTTTTTAAAGAAATTAGAAATACTGCATTTTTTTCCTTTCTCATTTTCTCATAGAAGTAGGGATCAGCCGACCTGAAAATTTGGGCCGATAACAATATCTGGTATGAATACTGCTGTTATTGCCGATAACCAATATTATTCCTACC
The DNA here is from genome assembly GCA_963556495.2 of Valencia hispanica. Lineage (NCBI taxonomy): Eukaryota > Metazoa > Chordata > Actinopteri > Cyprinodontiformes > Valenciidae > Valencia > Valencia hispanica. The sequence continues at coordinate 47,118,197 of OY747704.1, forward strand.
TTTTCGACACTGTGGAAAAAGGACCACAACCCTGACATTGTGTCTCTACTTCAATTAAACCCCCCACAATCCTGTGCTTCTTTACTATCACAAGACCAAACAAAAACCACATGGCCAACTCCCTCCCATCCTGAAACACAGACAGCAACAAGGTGAAAATAAACAGAAGTTGTTATTATCAGCCCAGTTTTACTAATCGGACTGATATGGATATGTTAAAAAATGGCCGACATCAGTCGACACCGATGTTAATGCCGCCATATTATGCATCCCTATTTAAAAGAAAATGGATTATAAATCTAAGCCTTCACTATTAGTAAAATCATGTGAAACTATTCGCAAATATGATGACATGATGACAGCTTTGCTAAATCCACATTGTTCTCACTCTTTCCTTTCTCATCTCAATGCTTCCAACTCTATGTAATGTGTGGGGATCTACTTTAGTAATCCTCCATTCAACAAGTTTAATACATTCTTGGTACACAAAGCCCAAATTCCTAACACTTGGAATGTAACAGCCAACACTTGCTGCATTTGGCATATTAGAAAGAAGCAGCTTTCAGTTTCTATGCTCCTCTAATCTGGAACAAACTTTCAGACAACTGCAGAGCTGCTGAAACACTGAGTTCTTTTAAATCACAACTAAAAATTGTTTCTGTTTAGTGCTGCCTTTGAGTAATGCTTTGATTTATTATATGTTTTGTGTGTGCTTCTTGCTTTATTGCTATGTTTACTTTATATGCTTTGTCTGTGTTTTACTGCTATTTTTATTTTACCCCTTAATCATGTAAAGCACCTTGAATTACCTTGTTGTTGAAAGTGTGCTGTACAAATAAAATTACCTTGCCTATCAAATAAATATCAAGATGACAATATATTCCCGATATCTTTTGCAGCCCTACATAAATCTCTTGACAACTGTTTAATTGTATATTTGTGTTACGATTACCTCGGATCCATGGCTTCCTGTAGGTGACATCTGGTAACCTCCCACTGTGGGGGTACAGGACACTGGTACCAGTTAGATAAGGTGTTGGCAGCGCAAGTAGGTTCATAGCAACCTTCAGAGTGGTGCTGGTCTGGAAAAAGAGGAACAGAACTGAGGTTTAATTTTGAGATACTCCAAGGCAAATTTAGCTAAAGTTCAAGGTAACGCCAAACCTCACCTCAAAGACATGAAACTCGCTTTCAAGGCAAAGACTCACCTCAAAAACATAGTCAAGAGCTTTAAATTGGACCGCAGAGAAGAGTTTAGTTGGAGAATGGGCGCTCTTTTCACACCTTTAAACATGTAAAAAAGCGGTTTTATGATAAGGAAAAACCCAATTGTTCACATTATAAGACAACACATTTTATTCAACTGTTAAATGGTAGGCCTAATATATTTTTTAGCTAATTGAGATAGTTTTAGCTAGTTTTTCATCGCCGACCCGTTAGCTAGCACTAAAATGTTATTTTGTACAAAGTAAATTTTTCACTTTAAATAATAAAAATGCATAAGGAATAAAAGAAAAATACTTTTATAACACTACTTCGTGATACACAATATCAAGCTTACATGTTTGAATTGGATTTTCAGTGTGTTTTCAGTGGGAGGAGAAACGGCGCGGCAGGCCCAGAGTTGTGACGCACGTTGACGCGTGACGTCACACGCATAAGCTCCTGCCCTGCGGTTTTTAAAAACAGATGATTAGAAATCCAGTTTTTATTATTTAATTGTCTCAATTTTGTTGTTTTTTGACTGTAAAAGAATAAGATGTTTTAAATATCATATAAACCAGAAGAGCCATAGCCATAGCAATAGCAATGATTGTTATTGTTTATATTTTAAAAACTTGACATTAATTGGTAGTGTGAAGCTGTTCACATTTTCAGTAAACTACAGAGGCTCAAGCAAAGAACCGCGCTTCATCACATCACACCACATTTCTGGTAAGTGTAAAGATAAATTTCATTCTATTTCATTGTCTCAAATTTGTTGTTTTTTGACTGAAAAAAATATTCTAAACAACAGATGGACCTAGAGTTCCTTGACAAGAATGTTTTTTGTTGTCGTGTGTTTTTTAAACACAACAACAATTTGTTGCGTAGAACTTTGAAATAGTTAATTATGTTCAAACCTTAACTAATATACATAGTTTCTACACTGGAGTCTTGCTCAATCACGTCACATTTCTGGTAAATATAAAGAACAACAATGTTTTAAGTTGTTAATTTATCTTTGTATGTACTGATGCTAATTTGGAAGAAAAAAAATTGTGGTTTCTGAGATTTTTGACAATGTTGCAGCATATAATTTTGTCGTGGGAAGGATAAGTGAACATCTTTTATTAATGTTATTTAATCAAAATGCTGCAAAACACAAGAGTTGCTATGATTTTAGGTTGATCAGTAATGATAAATCATGATGTCAGTATAACTCAAGAAAAAGCTGTGTGGCATTTCGACTATTTGCTTGTAAAGATGGTTTAAAAAACAAATTATTTGAAAATTCAGGCAATTTTATTTGTAAAGCACACTTTCAACAACAGGTTAATTCAAGATGCTTTACATGATTTGGTGATTAAAAAACAAAACAAACAAATATAGAATATAACATGGGAATTTTAAAAGTAAAAGTATTTAAATAGTATAAAAAGTTTCTAAATTATTTGAAAATCCAGCTTTTTTATGTATTTCATCGTCTCAATTTGGTTGTTCTTTGATAAAAAATAATAGGATGTTTTAAATATCATATACCCCTAGAGAGCCATAGCAACAACAATTATTGTTATTGTGTATTTTTTTTAAACTTGACAACAATTTGTAGTGTTAAACTTTGAAATAATTGACTGTTCAAATTTTCAGTGAACCACAGAAGCTCCAGGCCAGAACCACGCTTTATCACATTTCTGGTAAGTGTCAAGATAAACAATGTTTTGATTTGATAATTTATCTTTAAATGAACTAATGTTGATTTAGGAAAACAAACTTTGTGGTTTTTGATTGTAAGGTGACAACTTTGTGAAAAAATTCAAGGGGTGTGCATACTTTTGGAAGGCAATGAATAGATCAAGTTGATTTGATTTATATTGCCTCTAGCTTAGCTATTTTTGAGGTTTTTGATGATCCTGCAGCATATAATTTTGTCGTGAGGGATTAGAGTAGTTTTTTTTTCTAATAATTAATCCTAGTACAGCTAAACACAATGGTTGTCATGATTTCAGGCTAATCAGCAACGATAAATCATGATGTCTGTATAATCTAAGAAAAATGTTATCTTAACTATTTATGTTGTTAAGATCTTGTAAAGATGATTTTAAAAACATGTTATTTAAGATCCAGTTTTCTTCTATTGAATTTTCTCAAATTTGTTGTTTTTTGCCTGAAAAAAATATTCTAAGCAACAGATGGACCTATAGTTCCTTGACAACAATGGTTTTTGTTGTCTTGTATTTTTTAAACACAAAAAAATTTGTTGTGTGGAACTTGGAAATAGTTGATTATGTTCAAACTTTAACTAATATACATAGTTTCTACACTGGAATCTTGCTCAATCACGTCACATTTCTGGTAAGTGTAAAGAACAACACTGTTATACTTTAATAATAATTTGATAATTATGGTTTTTGATTGGAAGGTGGCACATTTGTGGAAACGTTTTTTGGATGCAATGAATAGATCAATTTTATTTCTTCTTTTTATTCTGGCTTAGCTATTCTTGAGATTTTTGACACTTTTGCAGCATGTGATTTAGACATGTGAAGGTTAAGTGAAGATCTTTTAATAATATTAATTAATCAAAGTGCTGCTAACACAAAAGCTGCTATGATCTTAGGCTAATTAGCAATAATAAATCATGATGTCAGTATAACCCCAGAAAAAGCTGTGTGGCATTTCTACTTTTTGGCTGGTAAATATGGTTTTAAAAACGGATTGAGATCCATTTTTCATGTATTTCACTGTCTCCATTTTTTTGTCTTTTGAATGAAAAATAATCGCGTACTCTAAACCTTAGATGCACCTGGAGTGGTGTATTTTAAAAAATGCTTGACTTGGTAGTGCGGAACTTTAAAATAATTGATTATGTTCAAACTTTCAGTAGAATACAAGTCTCTACAACGGAATCATGCTTAATCACATTACATATCTGGTATTTATAAAGATAAACAATCTTTTAATTTGCCAATTTATCTTTGAACTAACTAATGCTGATTTAAGAAAACAAACTTTGTTGTTTTGAAGTTGAAGGGGTGTGCATACTTTTGGAAGGCAATGAACAGATTAATTTGATTAAAATTGTCTTGCCTCTGGCTGAGCTGTTTTTTGAGGTTTTTGACAATGCTGCAGCATATAATATTATCCTGTGAAGGATTACTGTAGATCTTTTCCCAAAATAATTAATCACAAAAGCACAATAGCTGCTATGATCTAGGCTGATCAGCTGATATAGGGTTCGTCTTTTGGTACATGCTGTGTGATAATGTGGAGTTATGATGTGATGTGTTTATGTGTTAAAGTATACTAGAAGAAGGAGAACAGCAGCTGTATGCTGACTGAGACTGATGTTCAGAGGATGGACCGGTCCAATACAAACTTCACAACAAAGGCACCGGATCGAGAGGAGCAGCCCTACCCAGACCTGCCTCCTGTGGTTTTTTGCAATTTGAAGCAAACCTCTCCTCTTCGTCGGTTTTGCATTCAGGCTGTCTTTAGCCCATATCCTTTGCTAATGACTTTAGGTGACATCTGATATGACAAAAAATCTTTTTTTTTTTATTTGTGTAACACTGGTTTTATTTTTTTTGTGATCCATTCACTGGGTTCCTCCAGTGAGTGATCTCCAACCTGTATAACTCATAATAGAATTTCTTCAGTGTGCTTTGTCCTGAACTTTTTCAACATTTTTCAATTGCATCTCCATCCTGGTTATACTGATCAACTGTGGCTTCCAGGGCTTCATCCAAACCTGCAATGAGAAACACACCGTGCAAGAGGTTTGAAACCTGCACTCTTTTAGGCCTCTGTAACCACAAATGATATTGGTGTCACTCTCTGTCAGTAAGCCATTCTTTTTTATTGTTTCTGACCAGATTCTGGTAGACTTTGTCTATGCGTTCTTCATTGTTGAGAAGCTGATCAAGATCGTGGCTCTGGGTTTCAGCGTCTACATACAATACAAATGGCACACGTTTGATGTATTCATCTTCTGTGTAGAGTTGGTAGCCTTTAATACTTTGTTTTAATTCTGTATTGCAGCCACAAACTTTGCACTGAATCTTTCCAAGGATTGAAGATTAAATTCTAAATAACACAAATTAACTGTTTGTAATTGTTCGTTTGTTTCAGGAGCTTGGACTTCATTCTTTCTAGTTTCGGGCTCCACTTAGATCTCCGCTTCGTAATGACCCCAATGAGACTGATAAGCAGAATAGAAGGTAAGTTGATACTTGAACACTTACGCAGCCTGCACTCTACACAGCCTGTATATAAATCCATCCATCCATCCATCCATCCATCCATCCATCCATCCATCCATCCATCCATCCATCCATCCATCCATCCATCCATCCATCCATCCATCCATCCATCCATCCATCCATCCATCCATCCATCCATCCAACCATCCGCAAAATACAGATCCAGTCAATGTTTGCCAATCATGCTTTCCAACTTTAACTATATCTTTTTGTTTTCACTTCTGCAGGCATGCGGAAAATGGTGTCAATGCTCGTAGGCATCCTGCCCATGCTGGTAAATGTCCTCATGCTCTACCTGATGGTCATCTACATCTTTGGCGTTGTTGGAGTTCAGCTGTGGGCAGGGCAGCTGCTCAACCGGTGTTTCCTGGGAACGGACATAGCGGAGTAAGAAGCTTTTGCTTTTTGAAGCTGTGAGCTTTCTCTTTTCTGTTTAACACAGACCTTGGATAAAAACAAATGTAAAACTAAAACAGGATTTTTGTAAGTTCTCTTTCTGGGATCAATACGTAAATTTTTATTGATGTGTTTTTATTTAACTTTCTCTTTGTTTTTATATTGGTTTAAAATATATTTTCTTAAGATATACATGGTCTGTCAAGTCTTCGATTTAGATTACAGTTTTTTTCTATTTGATTTTAAGTTAAAAAAAAAGCCATGTCCTGTGTCTTGGTTGCAAATATTCTTTGTGATGCATTTTAGTTGTTTAATTGCATTTAGTTTATTGCATTTTAAATTATTTATTTAACATTTCTTGACATCACATATAATATGTAGACAAACTAAATCTGCATGGGAGAAAATATTTTCACACTATCTAATAAAGAACTCAGTCCATCAGACCCAAACATAAACATGTGGAGTTTAGGACACTTCTGTGACTTTTTTGACCATGTAGTTTAGGACTAAGATTGAGTTGAAGGTAATTTTGACATAAATAATAATTTCTTAACATGAAAAAATGTGTTAAAAAAATATTGGGGTCTTGAATGTAATCAATTTAATTAGAATCTTTTTGAAAAATCTTTACCAGGTATGCAAAAACAATTCATAATTTCTCTGTTTGATGAGATATTTTCATTCCCTATAACCAACATACAAAAATTGTAAAAAAAACCCCATTGATGACGTACAGTTAAGCCCCAAATTATTCGTACCCCTGGCTGATTAGGTTTCAATTGCAGTCATAAATTTGAATATTATTAAAAAGATTATTTTTAGTTATTTCAGTTACTCAATTCACTAAGAAAATACATTATAAAGATTATTTGTTTCTGTTAATTATGATTTTCCATTTACAGCTAATAGAAACATGAGAGAGTATTACATTAGAGAAATAAAAACATATTTAATACAGAAATCTGGGCTTAATGAAAAATATGGCTTAAGGTTGTAATTTTCACAAAGTGCTTTTATTTTTGACAAAGGAGCGTCATCATAGCGCATATTCTAATTCATATACTTGTGATGTGATGTAAGGATACATATGTCTGGGGTTCCCAATCTACAGTACGTTCTTTTATCATTCCAGAATGTACAACATGACTCTGAGTCCTTACTATGTGTCTGTGCCTGGTGAGAGAGCTCCATTCATCTGTTCATCTAGCAGCAATGGCGGCATGCGGCACTGCAGAGACATACCTCCTCTCCGTGCACGCGGGAACACCTGCACGTTGGCTGCTCCCCACCAGTATTCACCTTTGACCAATGGAAGCGGCTGTGTCAACTGGAATGTGTACTACAACGTGTGCCGCACTGGGGATCACAATCCAAACATGGGTGCTGTCAATTTTGACAACATTGGCTATGCCATGATAGCTGTTTTCCAGGTAATGTTTGAGCAACAGTTTATCTAAGCAGCAGTGCCATCTTGGAGGGGTGACTTAGTCACCATACTCCTCCCAGGCAGACAATGTTAAATACTTATAATTTTTATAAATATGGATTTAGGAAAGAGTAGATGTTTTAATACAGGGGTTTCCAGAGTACAGCCTACGGGCCATTTGCGGCTGTCAGAATGATTTTGCCCCCCCAACACAGGTGGCTGGTGGAGACAAACATTTTTCTTTTTCTCTTTCTTATAGGTGATATTTTCTGATATCTTATGTTTGTCCTTTCAACAAAAAAGCTGAAAACTTAAAACCTTATCTGAGGGGAAATTGTTAAATTTTGATTATTTGTCTTTTTATTGAACACATTTTGCTTTCACAGCACCACAAACATCCAGTACCCTTTACTCAAAAGCAGACTTGGGCGTAGACTTGAGCAAAGGGTTTTCCAAAAGGAACGACCTATATCTACTCTTGCTGCTGAGAATAGACTGGCACATTTTTCTAAGCCACGAACAAAGAAAACATTAAATCCAAAAAATTTAAGGCATTGCAGGTCTTTCCTTTAAAAAGTGAGAGACCCTTTTATGGTTCAGATCCGGCGACCCGCTTTCTACACACATCGGACTACTTTGTTCTTTTTACTAAAATATTGCATGTTTAATTTATTGTTGAACAGGTTGAAAATGTACAGTAAATTTTTTGATTCTTTGATTTAAGTTTTTTTGTGGCCTGCAAGTCCTTTCAACTTGATGATTTTGGCTTTTGTGTCAAAAGGTTTGGACTCCTCTATTTAAATCTGTTGCACCATTTAAATAATTACTTACTGTTATATCATATTGTTGAGTCCTTTGAAGAGGGCCACACCACTCTCAAATATAAAACTACAGGAACCTCTGTCCTGTATTTTGGTTTTGTTGTGCCAACATTTTCTGGTGTTTGAAAGTGTACTGCCTTTGCAGCTGTTACAGGTTTGAATATCATTTAAAAAACTTTCTTTTTTCTCTTTTCACCAAATATTTCCCTGTAGGCTGTCACCCTGGAAGGCTGGACTGACATCATGTACTATGTGATGGACTCTCACTCATTCTGGAGTTTTATCTATTTCATCATCCTCACTGTCGTAAGTGCTTAGTTGTTTTTCTTTAGGTTATAGGTGACAATCTATGGACTTTCAAAAAGCCACCCAACAACAAGCTTCTATGTTTTCAAAATCTGTGTGTATTTTGTATAGTGTAGTGAAAGAGTGTCAATAGGAAAGGGATGGTTGAAAGAAAGCCATAAGGAGTCAGTTTGCAGTTTGCCACAAGATGTGTTGGTAAGAGAGCAATCATGTGGAGAAAAACAAAAGCTATGTGTGGTGGAAAACGTAATATTGCATGTCATTCTGACTATATCAGAATCAGAAAGGTTTTATTGCCATATGTGTGAACAGGTTCACAACATTAGGAAATTGCTGCGGTACTTTGTGCAAACACTTATAGAAGAGAGAAACACTTATAGGCATACAATAAATATAAATAAAATGGGGTACACATTAATATAGGCTATACATGAGTGCAGGTTATGATCAGTGCAAAATCAGACAGGTGCAAAAACACAACACAGGGTCATGCGACTGAAACAGAGCAGGTGGTGGGAACAGTCTTAGGGTTATTGTTCATGAGTCCAACAGCAGAAGGGAAGAAACTGTTCCTATGACGAGAGGTTCTGGTCCGAATGGACCGGATCCTCCTGCCTGAGGGGAGTAGGTCAAAAAAACTGTGTCCAGGGTGAGAAGGGTCGGCTGACATCCGACCTGCACGTCCAACTGTCCTGGAGGTGTACATGTCCTGTAGAGATGTGAGTCTGCAGCCAATCACCTCAGCAGAGCGCACAACACGCTGCAGTCTCTGTTAGTCCCTGATGGAAGCTCCAGCATACCACAGGGAGATGGAGGGGGTGAGGATGGACTCGATGATTGCAGTCTAAAACTGCATCATTGTCCGTGCCAGCAGGTACATTCCAATTGTAAACATGGTGGGGGAAGCATTATGCTCAGCAGACGCTTTTCTTCAGCTGGGACATAATAACTGGCTTTGTCTTTTGGGAAAATAGATTAAAATATTTCCATGTTAGAGTGGCCTGGTCAAAAAATCTAATTAAATTGTAAATCTGCAGCCTAAAAATTTATGTTTACAGTTTTGATTCAGTCTGACAGAACTAAATTTTTTTTTGATGTTTCATTTGTGATTTTTACATACACCAACCTATGCCAGTAACATTAATTGGTGTTTGTATCTGAAATGTGACTGAATGTGAGAAAGTGTGATAATTATTTTTAATAAAGCCCTGTCAATTTATATAGAAATGTGATGTTTTTATGCAATGCTAGATGTGATTTCATACTCATTTAGAACGACAGTGAATAAGACTCTAAAGCTTCTCTATCATGATTACATGGATTTATTACTGAAAAACATTTAAAAAAAAATTATGTTTATTTCTTTCAAATTGTCTAAAAAAGTAACCGTCTCATAAAAAAAATTTTTTGTCCCAAACCAGATGGGCTCCTTTGTCATAATGAACACGGTTGCTGTGGTCATCGCCACTCACTTCTCAGATGCTGTAGCAACAGAATCTGGAGGGCTACATCCCGGTGTCATGAGCGTCAGTCGGCTTTGGTGCATGTTCCGAAGCTGGCTGATGAAAATCTACAGCAGGTCAGATAGTGAACTTATCGTTTATGTAAACTCAAATTATAGTTTAAACAAATAACAATGATTTGTCAAAACTGCTTTTTGGTTTGAGTCAAGGAAAGATTTTCAGCAGTACGTAAAATGTATAGATAAGTGCACAGTGTTTTAATTTAACTGGGAAATACAGTCACTTAAAGTTGTTATTTTTGCTTTTATAATCATTAGCCTACATGAGCGATGGAGTCCCAGATGGAATTGGGGCAACAAAATGCCAGTGAAGGTGAGGGCACAAACACACTGCCCCCTGATGAGTTTTTCCCAGCCTCACCAGTCTGGAGCTACTTACTTCACTGTTATCTTCCAGGCTCGGTACTGGTCACCTGCCCACACTAAACTGGAGGAGCTGGTGAAAGGCAACATTTTCAACAGAGGGATCATGGTTGCCATTGTCCTCAACATCCTCACCATGGCAGTGGAGCACCATAACCAGGTGAAATAAATGTCTGCTGTTGGCCTCTAGATATGCCTTCACACACATATGAATTTTAGTAATATAGCATTTTTAATCATTTAATCAGGGTTTAACATGATATCAGCCTATCTTCTTCTGGTAGGGCTTTCCTCAAAGTTTTGGAGTGTATTTATGAACATTTTGGTCTATTTATACTGAAGTCTCAGTTTTTGCTCTGATTCATCTCTAGTTGTGGTCAAGACTGTGTGATGACAAATCAAGTCCCACCACTCCAAGCTAGCTTGTTATTATATTTTTTGTGCACTGGTGTTGCAAGTTGCAAGGTTATGCTTCCACAAAGTCGTGAGCATGGAATTGTCTAAAACTTCTTGGCATGCAAAAGCACGTAATTTGCTTTCCTTCTCAATAGTCCAGTGGACCCGTTACGATTTTGGGTTGCCACATTTTGCATCTCCGAATTTACCTTCACAACACAGCTGATCCCACAAACCAGTTCTTCTGACTGGCACAGACCCCTTCCCAACAGAGTTTTGGCATCCAAAATGCCATCCAATTTTTTTCTCTTAAAGACACATCCTTTTCTTCTCCTGAAGTGCCACAGCTTAACATGTCAAATAATTTTATGTATTATTGGCAGAATTGTTTTATCTCTCTAGCATACGGTTTAATCTCACAGCTGGGACATAATTTTGTGTGGTTTAGCCTTGTCCACACTCCACATTTGTTGAAAAGCAATTTCTCACAGCTTTCTTCCCAATCATGTTTGTTTCTGCTGTGTTTACCCACAATGCCTTGTATTGTAGTCTATTTCTTTTATTTAGTTCACTTGAACTATGTGTTCTCTTATTTTATTTGCACCAGAATTTGACTTTACATTCACTCCTCTCAAAAGGAACCAGACTTTCTGAGCTTGCAAGCTAGAGTTTGATTTTTCAGAGCTGGTGCAAACGCATCCACATTCCTCACTCCAGAAGGCAAGAATACAGTGCTTTAGAGTAAAGAAGCAGCCTACTTTGCACCACTGTATCCAACGCTTTGTATTGCACTTGGTGATGTTAGACTTGGATGCAGCTGTTTGGACTTTGATTGTTGGTGATTAGTAATCCCAGCAGGGGAAGCTGTGTAAACTTCTTGGTCCCAAGTCTACTTGTGTTCATTTTGTCTGATCAAACAGACATTTTACCATAAAAAACTGTAGAGTAGAGATCTCCACCTTGGGTCTTTACCATACAATCTTGCCTGAGAAAACCTCTAGACCTGCGTCACACTTGTCTGATCTACAGGTGGTTTCAACCTGACCTTAGCCTCAAATCCTTGGAGGGTGCTTATATCTTACAACCTACCACGGATCCAAATCCAGGACCTAAACCTTATCTCCAATCCATGACACATGGACTTATAACCATTTTTTTAATTATACATCACCCTAACAACCACTTGAGAAATCTGCTTGGGGTCTTCATCAAAAGTTATAATTCTCCCGATAATGGGGGCTACATCATGTTTAAGAACATTGCAGAGCCAGAGATTTTGTGTTTTATGTGTTAGAGATCATTTTTACTAGCTTGTGTTTTCAGTCTTAGATATTGTTCTTTGTTGTTTCAAACTGCCCCTTAACTCATCTTCATTGCTTCTGCCCCACACTCTCTGCATTTTGTCTCCCTGCAGCCCAAGGAGATGACACAGGTGTTGTATATCTGCAACATTGTCTTCACAGCCCTGTTTGTCCTGGAGATGATCCTCAAACTGATGGTGTTCCAGTGGCACTATTTCCAGGACAAGGCCAACAACTTCGACTTTGCCATCGTCATCATCAGGTATGATCTCCAACGAGTGGAAGTTTATGTCTGTTTAAAGCTACAGATCAACAGTTATGCAAACTAAAACGTTTGCTTCTTATAGTTTGTGGGAGCTGGCATCCAAATCCGACAGCAGACTATCCGTTTTTCGTGCCTTTCGAGTGATGCGTTTTGGGAAGCTCGTGCAGTTTCTGCCCTACCTGAAGAGACAGCTGCTGGTGCTTAAAAGGACAATGGAGGAAGCAGCCATTCTCTGCTGGCTGCTGATGTTTGGCATTTACCTCTTCAGGTACACGCTCTGCACATGCTGATGACACTCTTATTTCTAAATCGCCCAAAAGACAGGTGAGTGATACTCATTGCCTTCTGGTTTTCGTCTGCAGCCTAGTAGGAATGCATCTGTTCGGCTGCGAATTCCAAAGATCTGCTATTGTGGGTTCACGCTCCAAAATTGGAGACATGATTGATCACAGAAAAAACTTCGACTCGCTCCTCTGGTCCATGGTGACTGTGTTTGAGGTTAGAGTCTGATCTTTAAAGTTTGTACCGTTTTTGTACATTTTCTTAGTGAGTTTTCTTGTTTCTTTTGTATACTCATGCAGGTGTTGACTCTAGAGGACTGGAACTTTGCCTTGTACAATGGGATGGCTTCTGTGTCTCCATGGGCTTCTCTGTACTTCATCGCTATCATTGTTCTTGGAAAGAATGTGGTCCTTAACATCCTAGTGGGGATCGTGGTAGAGAGCTTCCAGAACCAGGTCAGAACCTGTCACACTGCGTTTACTAAAACAAATTACCCACTTGTATTTTGAACAAGCCACAGTAACCTGCATCTCACAAAAAAACACTGGCAACACATCCTGCAGAAAGAGTACAAAAATCTAGGTGGTATCTTTTATCAAAATATTATTCTCTACATGACCTAAAAATGATAAAAATGACAAGTTTCATCATCTGAGCAGAGGTGGGTAGAGTAGCAGAAATTTCTACTGAAGTAAAGGTAGCACTATTTCCACATATTTTTAGTCAATTACACGTACATTTTAATTTTCATTATAAATGGAATAGAATTTTAAGTTTTATCTTTATTTATTTGCCATGTGATCATGTTACAGTTGTAGTGTGTTTTAGTCTGACTGTTATATTGGTATTTCCTCATGACAAAAAGAACTGAGATTGTGTTTACATAGTCTTTATAGTAAATTTTCCTATATATTTCTAGTTATCTGCTTTGTAATTAAAATGTTATTTACTTGTTTTAGGATTTTCTTGTGTGATTTTGGTTTTCCTTGTTCCTTAATTTTTATCTTATCTGTTACATTTGAAACTATGACAAGGGCAATAAAGATAAAATCAGGCAGCTTGATATGCATCTCTTTTCTGTTTTTGATCTAAAAAGCCTCAAGAAGCCAAGCAAGACCCACAATCGGATTCAGCTACGGTGAGCGTTAATGTAAGTTTGGAATGTCTTTTCAAAGTCTTCAGTGTTTTTGGATTTTGCTCTGCCACAGAGAGAGTCCTGATCAAATGTGCAACAATAATATGTATGTTACATAGGCATTTGCTAATGTGTTTCCAGGACCCAGTACAGGCCAACCAAAGACCTTCTTCAAAAAAGCCTGGAACATCCATAGAAACTCAAGTGGAGCAGTTGGAAGGACCTGCTGCCAATGCAGATGTTGTGAGTTTGTTTAACTGCTGCTGTTCAGCTCAACAAGAAGCCAATTTTACATGTTTATGAAGATTTTAAACATAATTATTTGAAAGTAAAAGAAAAAATTAGAAAGAACTGTTTAAAAAAAACTAAAGCAGAATACCATACTAAGTAGAACCAAGAGTTTCTGAGCTCCACGCCTGTATGCGTTGAATATAGCCTTATTTTAAAGCAACAAGTTATGCTGGTAATGGTACAGAATATTCAAGTAAAAAAAAAAAAATCAGTTTACTGATTTGTGACTGCTTTACCTTGCAGGTATCTGTGACCTGGATGGAGAGCGTCAAGCTTTGGTTTAAAAGCCATAGAGACTGGGCCCTTTATGTGCTTTCTCAAGAGAACCGGCAAGTCACACACATATATGCACACACACCTCGAAGTAAACTGTAACACAGAAATTCACAGCAGTCAGTGCACTGAGTCCTGGTAACATTGGATATTTTTTTAATGCAACATGACCAAAGGTCCAATTGGTCTTTTGCCTTTTTATTGGCTTTTTAAAATGCCTTTATCTGCTTATCTTATCTTATATTTGTGTGTCTTTTCAGGTGCCGAAGGGTTCTCCTCCAACTGGTTTCCCACAAGCTGTTTGACATTGCCATTCTGATCCTGATTCTGTTAAACTGTGCCTGCATAGCTATGGAGAGACCTGGAATCCTCCCTGATAGCCTTGTAAGGTTATATTCTTTTTAAACATACAGACACACATGCCCACACACACACACCAATCCACGCATCTAGCCATCCCGTCTCACATACAAACACAGTGTGATAGTGACAGATTGACTGTGATGTGTGAGAGAAGCCTCAACAACAAACGCACTAACATGGCAGTGAGATAAATAAAGCGGTGTGATAGAGGTTGTATAATGTGAATTACAAAAGGTTAAATATAAAGCCCTGTCCCCTTTAGGAGCGGAAGATTTTGGATATTTCCTCCAATGTCTTCACCATTTTCTTCACTTTGGAGATGCTTCTGAAGGTAAACTTGGTTTCACTTCCTTTTACGAGTGCTGTGAAAAGCAGTTGTGTTTTAAGCAGTTTATAGTAACCCAAACTTTATTTTTTCATTTTTTTATTTTTTTTTTAAATAGATCTTGGCACTTGGGCTGATCATTGGGAAGGGAAGTTACTGTCACTCACCGTGGAACCTCCTGGATGGTGTATTGGTGATAACATCTCTGAGTGACATCTTCATCATGGGTTGGACTTCTGGTGCAACCAACTCGCTGGGAGTCCTCAAGATACTCCGTGTACTACGCACGCTTCGCCCTCTTAGGTCCATAATGTGTGTTTGGAGCATCTAGTCATAGGTTCTTGTAATTTATGTTAGTCTGTGTCTGCGAGTGCAGTTCAATTCAATTCAGTTTATTTATATAGCGCCGATTCACAACAGATGTCATCTCAAGGCACTTAACAAGAAGTCATTTCAATACATTTATACAAACATTCCAATCAGTTAAAAAGTTTCCTGTTTAAGGAAACCAGATCTTTACATACACTGTAACAAGAGAAACACCCATCTTCTTTTCTCGCTGTCAGACAGTAAATCAGGCATCTTGTTTTAGGTCAGTTAGGATTTCTAGATTTTTCTTCCCAGAGATTTTTTCTTTCAAATTTTCTTTCAAGTTTACACATATTTTCTTAACATTAAGTAGAGTTTTTTTTTTTTTGTCAAACTGCATAATCTGGCATCTTTCCACAAGCTTCCCACAATTTATTTTGGAAATTTATCAAATCAAATCAAATCAAACTTTATTTATGAAGCGCTTTTCATACAAGAAGTTGCATCACAAAGTGCTTTACAGATTAAAATGACCCCACATAAAACCACCTTCCCTTCCCTCCCCCACAGATTTAAAAGCATGGTCACAGTTATACCCCCCTCCCCCCAACCCATCTCCCATGCACACACACTGTTAAAAGAAAAAGTAAAAAAGGACATTGGGCCGAGTGCAGATGAACCATCCCAATACAGCCCAATTCTCCTGACAGAACTAGTGTAACCAAATCAGGTTTTGAGATGTATAAAACCTTCAGGTCATTTGTTAAATCACAAAAAGAGCATTTTGAACCCTTGACTGAGACAAACCTGAAAATGCAATTTGTAAAGTCTACATTTTTTTGTACAAAAAAGCCCACAAATAGCAGATTTTTTATTTTGTGAAAAGAACAGTGAACATTTCTTTTTATCTTCAGTGAACCCAATAGTATGTGTAACAGATTTATATATTTATCAGGGCACATAAGGCAGGGCTCGCCAAGGCCAGTAATCATGCAACAACAACATTCTTCTCTTTTTTTATTTGCCAACTTCTGCATATGCTGTTTGTGACTGATAAGAGGAAAAGTACAACCTCATACAAAAATAGGTGTGAGTTGCTCCCATCTGGACTTGATGGGCATGTCTGCATCTATATGTTTTAAGTTCATTCTACTTTAAAGAAATAAAGTGAATAAAGTGTTAAAATCTCCTGGAAAAAATGAAAGACATTGCCGTATTCCCCCTGATTTGTCTGTGTGTGATTTGTAACATTTCCAGGATGATCAAACGAAGCCCAAAACTTAGGCTGGCAGTGGAGGCTCTAATGTCTTCAATCAAACCCATGGGCAACATTGTTCTGATCTGCAGCCTCTTCTTCTTTCTCTACGCCATCCTTGGGGTGCAGGTTAGTTGGCTTGCATGCAAAGCTGTTTTTCAAAATGAGTAACCATCAGAAAGTCAGAAACACTGGCCTAGAACTCACTAGGGACTTTCTGGGCCTCCTTTCTCGCAAGATTGTAAGCTTGACAGCAGACTTTGAATACATGTCCTTCCTTGGGGGATAGGTTTGTAGATGTCTAGGTGTTTTCTAGCATTTGTTGTGTCTCTTCTTATATGTCCAGCTCGTAGGCTTAGATTTGTTTTTGTGAAACCTGGAAAACTGATGTTTGAGCTTAAATTTGAAATATCAAAAAATAACTTCTTACCATTAGGAGGTGCACTCACATCTTCAGCTGTTGTATAGAACAGTTGTTATGAACTCCCTGTTGTCATTGGTATAACATTGCTCAATGGTGCTGTTCTTTGTAGGCTAATAATGTTATTGCTCTACTTTTCTCTCGTGAAAATCCGAACACATCCGAGAGTTAATATCAGATTACTGCAGGGCACATTTAATGAGACTTTTCGTTGGTACGATGGCAAATGTCTGGATCTGTCTCTGACCTCAGGAGATGTTCCTCTTTTGTGCCTCTTCAATTTAAAGGCTTGCTTCATTTCATCCAATAAAGGACAATTGTGAGATTAAACTAAACCCTCTGTCTCTTACCTACTGTAGTTGTTCAAGGGGAAGTTTTACCAGTGTGTGGGTGAGAACGTTACTGGCATCTTCAACAAGTCTGACTGTCTGTCGGTCAACTACCGGTGGGTCAGAAATGAGTACAACTTTGACGACATGATTCAGGTAGGAATTGGTAATTGTGCCATTATAGTAAAAGTTTATGTGAAAGTGATCAAACCTGTCCACATCATAACCTATGTTGCACGTCAGAAATGTTTAGTGTGAAAAAAGGCTCATGCTCCACCTGCTTTACAAAGAAGTTGCATACAAAATAAATTTTGTCGAAATTTCTAGTGTTGGTTATATAGTATACCCCTGCCAGATTTAGAATTATAATACATTTGAATCAACCAAGAAGGTTTTGTTTCTAATAGCAAAGGATGTTTAGTGTCAATTTAGGTGAATAGTCATGTGATACACAGGTTTGAGGTTCTACCATAGTCTATTCATGTTCAGATGATACATTAAGTAGTCCTCTGATGGGTGTTAAAAAAATTGGAAATTGTTTTATAAGCTCTGTTTTAAACTTCTCCACAATTTTACTTCTGACTTGTCTGCTGTGTTATTTAAACTCCATGATGCAGTTTGCTCCCTACTGTTCTGTAAAAACCTACTGAGGGTTTCATAGAACAGTGATATTTATAATACGTAGGATCAAATTGCACACAGGTGGACTTACTAATTAGGTGACATCCAGGGGTGAAAGTAGTTTTAAATTCTTGCCGGTACTATTACCAAAACCTCCATCTCTCTCTCACTTCATGCATTTTAAAATTGCAAATAGTCAAAACCCAAACAAAAACATTTCAATATTTTACTATAGGCTACCTGTAGGCCTAGGGTTAGGGGTTAGTTGACAAGAATTAAAAACAATTGACGATATTGTAAAATGATAAAATGATGGTTTGGTACTGAAGATATTTACCTTGGATTATGACCATTTAATTCTGTGGATTTGAAGAAGTTTGACCAAGGAATAAAAAAGTTACCTGGGGGATACATATTCTGACAGACAGAATTATTGTGCCTGAAATAATTTGTATCCCCTTCTAAAAAGGGCTGTGAGAATCCCATCTTCAAGTGTTTTGGTATATATTTACCTTCGATTATGACCATTTAATTCTGTGGATTTGAAGAGGTTTGGCCAAGGAATAAAAAAAGTTACCTGGGGGATACAGATTCTGGTGAACATAATTATAATCCCTGATATAATTTATACCTTGTAATTTTGACAAGGAGGATTTCCAGCCTGAATTATTTCTCTTCACCCACCAAAGAGAAATATCAAAATACCTGTAGGAACATGCAAAAAATTGTCAGCAGAAACAGGTTGGAATGCTTTTGTTACATCACTAAAACGTTTTCTATTAATGTTTGAGAATATAAATGATGTTCTACAAGCCATTTCTCTTTTCAACTGCAGCAATTTCCTAATGTTGTGAATCTGCTCACATATGTGGCAATAAAACCTTCCCGATTCTGATTCTCTTTTACGTTGTTATAGTTATTTATTATAACACTAAAATAAACAGCGTTTTTCATTGTTGAACTCAGGAAGGTGGATTTTTGTTTCTAGCAGACAGATGTTTGGGTGACGTAAAACAATGAAAGAAAATAGTATTTTTATAGGAGATTGTGAAAGAGTCGTTTACTTGCAGAGAACAATTTATTTTGAGTGTCATTTTTATATGAATCGAGAACACAAACGTGACCGTTTTCTTATTAAGCCGACCGTGCGACACCACGTTAGAAAAATAAATCTATTTATTTCTGTGGTAACCCACAAACAGAACGATGCAGTAAAGACACTTGGTTTTCACTTTTTCACAGATAAAACATCACTAGTTCAACGAGTTGTTGGTTGTGATTGTGGCGGAGTCAAGTGGAACAGCGCTTCCTCCTACGTGCGCGCTCCCGACGCAGGGGGATACAATTTCTGACGGGGACAACTACCTTTGCACGACACCGGCATTAGCTCATAAGAAGTTTATTTTCTGAGCTGTTCTGTATGGTTAAAAAACAAAATAACAATTCAGAAACAATTCGGTATGAGTTAAAAGGAATTTTTAAATAGACTGGTTCTGAATGAGGACTTTAAGACAGGCAGCCGCTCTCCCATCTTCCTGGTACTGTGTACCACCACAGAATCTTTTAACGGTACGCAGTACCGGACCGTACCGGCTTACTTTCATCCCTGGTGACATCTAAAGGGAAGGGATTTTCCTTAGAGGGTGAGAAGGTAGAACTGAATACAAACGCACAAAGCACTTGTCAATTTTTGATTAGTAGAAAAAGTTAAAAGCTATGCATCATTTTCTGTTCATGTCACATTTATGCAAAATTGTATCATATAAAGTCACAAAAATAATGTATATCCCTGTTTCTATGAAACCAGGAGAGCATTTGCTGAACAGGTTTATTTTACTATTATTTAAATATTATTATTTTGTTACTTGTCTCACTTTTTAGGCCTTAATTGCCGTATTCGTGATGTACTCCAAAGACGGCTGGGTGAATCTGATGTATGATGGACTGGACGCAGTGGGAGTTGACCTACAGGTATTTTGGATATACATGTGTGCAGTTAAATCTGAAGGAACAGCAAACAAAAAGGCAAAGCAAGGGCAATTTAATAGTATAGCACACTTTCAGCGACAAGGCAATTCAAGATGCTTTACATGGTTAGAGGAAAAATAAAAGCAGCAATAAAACATCAATAAAACAGAAGGACAAGGACATAAATAACTTTAAAAGATACTGCTGTTATGGCATTCCAGGTATTATTAATCAATGAATCAAAGGCAGCTCTAAACAGATGAGTTTTTAACTCTAAGTTTCTGATTTCTGAAAAGGACATTAGACATAAGAGATTGTCTCACGACTTACTGTGAGAGCAAGCAAAACATCTGATATTTTAAGCTTTTGAATAAAAAGAAAAAAGAAGTTCCAACATAAAGAAAACTTTAGAAGAACTGAGAGATAGCACTTTGACATTTTCTTGTATTTGCTTTTTTTATAGCCTGTGACTAACTACAACCAATGGATGCTCATCTACTTCATCTCGTTCATATTGATGAGCTTCATTCTTCTTGACATGTTCATTGGTGTCATGGTAGAGACCTTTCACCATTGTCAGCGGCAGCAGAGGCTAGCAAGAACAACTAGGGTTGCTCAGGCAGTTGGTAAGACAAATTGTTCATCAAATCTATTGATTAGAGTAGCAATGACTCTCCATTTGCTCTTAATGTTACAAGCAGTGGCTTTTAAAATTACTTAAACCCCCTAGAGTTTTCTTTAAGCATTTTTTCATTGTATAACCACAAATTTGATTATATTTTATCCTGATTTTATTTTGCAGCACAAAGCAATGCGTGATTGAAATGAGAGCGGAACATTTTTTTTTAAATATCCAGAAAATTTGCCACTGGAATAAAGGATTTTAAATAACATAAAAATAAAAGATTTGACTTGTCAAGGTGTTCTGAATTTAGATCAAAGAGGATCCTATAGTAATAGCTCACTAATTATCTTCACAGACACCAAAGTCCATCCCATGATACATATCGAGACTTCCTCGAAGCTGGCCGGTCCCAACATGCATTTGCCCATCTTAAGGAACACTGGTACCAGAAGAAACATTGGTAAGAGCAAAGGGGGATAGTTTTGAATTTACACCAAAAGCCAGTGGTGCACAGACACTACAATTGTGGACACATACTGTTAAGCAGATGTTGAGAACAGCAGAGTGAGATCTGCTTTGGGAGTTTCCAGTTTCCATTTTCCTTGAAACTGTCCTCACGTGTAGCATGTGGTGGGTTTTGGAAACTGCACAGCAGCTAAGAATTAATGACCTACAAAGAGTCAACACTCCAGTATACAGAATCTAAATATCATTGAGACTCAGCTTCCTATACTACGAGATATTTACAAGTACAGCTCAAAAATTTAAAACACTGTGAAAAAGTTATTTTTCACTCATTTCAGAAAGGGAAACCCATATATTGTATGAATTAATCTCACACACAGAGTAAAATAATTCAAGCTTTTATTTCTTGTAAGTTTGATTATTACTGTTTGCTGTCCAGTTAAGTTTAAATGACACCTAAAAGGTTAAAGAAGCTTCTACAATTCAGTCCCCCTGATAAATGAACACAGATGAGGGGCTTTCGTCCTAAAATCGATTATAATTTCTATTGTCTCGTTAATATTGAAGATGAGGTCATTCTCCTCAGTGAGGGTAGCTGACCACAGCCCTACAGCCCAACTTGTGTTCACCCTTGAGTAAACCCAGGATGGTTAACATTAGTGAATTAGATGGTAACTGTACCATCTTTATTGGAGACACGAGTGAAGAGCCTGGTGTTTGGTCTTCATGATGCTGTTTGTTCACTAATTCTTTTCTAACAAACCTTTAAAGCCTTTAAAACAGTTGTATTCATACTGAGATTAAATTACACACAGTTGTACTCTAATTGCTGATTTTTCTCTCTGGGTGTGAGAGTAAATATATGCATGCCTCCACATTTTAGATCTTTATTGAAAACAAAACATACAAACAAATAATATAATATTATTATTATTATTATTATTAATAATAATCATGATAATCATAATAATCATAATATATAGTTTCCCTCCACTTTACAACCATGCACCACTTTGCTTTGATCCATTACATAAAAGTGTGTGGTTGTAACCTGACAACATAAAAGGGTTTTGGTATGAATACTTTAGTAAGGTAGTGTGTTTTTTGTTATTTTTTTGGAAATCATGATTCGATCAACACTGACTCTGCTCAACTTTGCAGGGGTTGTGGCTAAGCATATCTAAATGTGTATGTGCACATGTGTTTTTCAGTGCTACAAGAGCCTGAACAGTATTTGGGCAATTCCATGATACAGGGGGCAATAAAAACAATCTGTACAAGCACTACTATGGAGCGCATCATTACGGCCACCATTCTCCTAAGTATATTTGCAATGGGTGCAGAACACTATCAGCAGCCTCAGGTAACACACTCACGCAGATTTGAAATAACTCAATAATTGTTTTGTCTGGTGGAATATAATTATTGTGTTGGTCTGTTTTTGTTCAGTACATTAGCACAATCTTGGAGTCCATCTCCTATGTGATCACTGCCATGCTGGTCCTAGAAGTCTCATTGAAGTTGTACGCTTTTGGCTTTTTGAAGTACCTAAAAGTCGGGTGAGCCACTAAAACCAACCGGGGATGGTGCTTCTCCACTTGTCTCCTTTGCCTAAGTTTGTGTGTATGTCTCCCATGCATGCGTATATAGGTGGAACATTTTGGACATGGCTGTGGTCCTCGTTTCTCTCCTAACCGTGGCGATGAATCAGATGAAGCTCATCCACAAAAGCCCCATCAATCCCGGGGTCTTCAGAGTAGTCAGAGTCCTCAGGCTTGCTCAGGGTACAAATCTTAACACGCATCATCTTTCTTTCTGTATAAAGGTGTTGGAAGTTGCCACAAGTTTAGTGTATCTGGAAGCAGTTTCTCATAAAAAATTATTTGTTTCTGTTTAGTGTTCAAGACCAAACGGATCAGAGTTCTGGTGAACACTATCATTAGGACATTGGCACAGGTAAAGTCTCTATGAAAAAAAGAAACTGTTCTAAGTTGAACTGTAGTCAGAAAAATACTGTTATTTAACACTTAAGTTTATACACAATTTAATTTAAACCAAAATAAGTTTTTAATAGTCCCAAGTCTTGATCCCTTGGTCCTAGAAAAGCTTTAAACACAATGAATAAATAAAAAATATTTCTAGGGTGTTTCACAAGAATGTGTTCTAAAGCACATATACATACCAGATGCATGTCAAGGAATTAAACAATGATTAAAAAGTACATTTTTTTCAGTGATTTAATTCAACAAGAAAAACTCATATAATGTAAAATTTCAAAAAACACACAAAAAAATTTTATTTTAACATTTTGTATAAAAAGGTGCACATTGCATTAAACTTTCTAGGATTCAGTAGCTGCTCACACTTTCAAAGTGCTTGATCGGCCAGCAAACTCACCTGACCTGAAGAGAATGAACGGTTTATTGTTAAGAGGAAAATAAGAGACCTAGACCCCTAGTGCAACCAAAGGCCACTAATAAAACAACCTGGGCTTCTTCAACACCTCAGCAGAGCCACAGACAGATTACTTCCATGCCAGACTGTAATGCTGCAGTAATTCATGCAAAAAATAGCCCCTAACAAGTACTGAGTGCACACATGGTACGGTATATGGACATTCGTCAATATTTCTGTATTAAAAAATATTTTCTTATTGCTCTTTTGCAATAATAAATTTCTATGAAAAATCTGAATTTTGGGGTTTTTATTAGATCTAAGTCTTAGACGTGGAAAATAGTTTTGATAACTTTTTAAAATGATATTCTAATTTGCTGACATGGATCTGTGTACACCACATTTGTCAACATGTTTAATCCCTTTTGAGGCCCGAGGCAGTGGCAAGGTTTGCCCATGGCTGAGCCTGCCCTTGGATGTAACATGCTCTTTTTTTCCAGGTTGGAAACATCAGTCTACTCTTCATGTTTTTCTTCTTCATCTACGCTGCCCTGGGTGTGGAGCTGTTTGGCAAGTTAGGTTAGTGTCACCAATGACATAGCAACACAAATACATGGGTTTCATGTGAAAGGTCATTGTAAGATGCTTAATATTGTTAGAATTCATGGGCAGAACCATGCAGCCAAACCAGAACATCACTGCTATTATTATCAGCTAAATGAGGACACAATACATGAGCTTTTCATGATATGTATTGCTATCTTTCTCTGAAAAGTTGGCACATAACCTGGTCCCTCTTGATTATTACTTAGATGCATTTCACAAATATGAAGGAACTTCACAAACTTGCTTTTCTTGCCTTTGCATCAATCAGAATGCACTCCATTGTCCGTCTGCCTCGGCCTGCACCGCCACACCAACTTTAAGCACTTCGGGATGGCCCTTCTCACATTGTACAAAGTCAGCACTGGGGACAACTGGAGTGGCATCCTGAAAGTAAGTACATAACCGATGAGAACACCTGGGAGAGTAATCTATACTATAATATAGTTTAAGCTGTTTCACACTTGGACACCACCTGTGATTAGAAATGACTGTGTGTATCAGTCTGGGGAAAGAAATAAATGTCCCACTTTGTGCCTTACAGGACACAATGAGGGGGTGTCGACCTGGCAACAGTGAGTGTTTGAGCTACCTGACCTGGGTGTCCCCCATCTACTTCTTCACCTTTGTCGTTGTCGTCCAATTTGTGCTTGTGAACTTGGTGGTGGCAGCAATCATGCAGGCACTGGAGGACAGCAACAGGGTAAAGCTGCACTCAACCCTGCAACATGGCAGTGAGCTTTGATGACCAATGGAAAAAGAACACAGAAAATTTGTATTACGTAAATTAGTATGGAAAAAGAAGATACTCAATGCTATTTTTGATACAGCAGCAACCTTTTTTTTTTTTTAAATCAGGCATCAAGCTTTCTCTAAGGAAGATCCAAAAAAAGAAGCTATTACAGAGTGGCAATATTTCCATTGTACTAATAAGGGCAATACCATTAGGTTTCAAGTTCATTACCCATTTAAGAAAAAAAACTGTATCATGTTGCTTTACCATATAGCCAAACAACAGACACAATAACACTTAGTAGAAGTATTATTTACTGTGTATTTGGTTGTGCAATTATTTACAACACATAATTTTACAGCGTAAACATGAATTTGACCCATTTAAAGTTTTTACACAGTGAATTTACATGCAGTAAGAGACAAAGATCTGGTTTGTACAGATGTATTTAGCAACAGTCCTGGTATGTGTTGAGGTACTTTGTTTCTGGTTCTGACTAGTTTCTCCAATTGCTCTAATTGTCAGCTTCAGTCTTGGTCCAACTGTTCTTAACATAACTTGTTTTATTAACAGCCTCATTAGCAGCTAATTCCTTTACAGCGGAAAAGTGAAGCAATGGAGTGTGCTTGTCATTTTGCCTCTGCTAGCCACTGTTGGCTGTTTTGTCCTGTGTGATTTCCTACGCTTGGTTGGACGGAGCTGCTTTATGGTGCAACCAAGTATTGAGAGCATAGAAATAAACGCACACAGTTCAGAATCCTCAGAGGTGCAAGTTGCAGATGCTTGAGTTGAGCAGATAAAGTCTGACATGGTTACTTCTTCTCATTTGAAGATGCAGTAGCCTGACGTACCTTTTCAAATCCACATCAAACATCAGAGTTTTAGTCTTTAATATGTTACACCAGGGTTGCAGAGCTGTTAACCTTATCAACACCCGTTTCCTATCCTTTGCCTATTTGACTATAGAGGGTTGCAAAGGCATTTCTCCCAACATCCTCACTATGTTAGTCAAATTTTGAACTTCCATTAGTAGCTCACTGTTTTGATTGTCAACCATGATTGTTCAGGAGTGCCTCTGCAAGAAGGGGAGGTGCTGTGTGTTTATGGAGCTGCAGTGTGATATTATGTGGTAACTTGCTAACAGTTCAGTTGATCAGTTTTGTCGCAAATTAGTGTCTCTAAATGTCTTTTTTTTTTTACTATCCATTATATTTAAAAATCTGTTATTTTGGCAACACTTATGTGTATGGTTGTGAATGTATTTGTTAACCATACAGAAATTCATCAACTTTCCACTCAACCTTAGCAAACGTGTCAGAAAATATAACTTGAGAGATGTATTGGAGATGGAATATGCAATATTTACCTAATTGTTTTTCTTTCCGAAAAAGGAGGCCAAGAAAGAAGTCCCCAAACAGTTCCCTGAGCACATCCCAGAGGACCTCATCCTCCCCTATCCCTACAACTCTGAAGACCCTTAACTCCAAGCACTTACTTTGTTTCTATTGTTGTTGTTGTTGTTCAAGTTTAAGTAGTCCAAATAGTTTGATTATTACTGTCTCTTTTTTATGTTTAGAAAATGTTTGGGAAAATCTGTGTAATGATAAATTCATATTTGACTTTTTCTAATTTTTACCACGTTTTATGTATTATATCAATAAAAAGCAATAAACATGAGATGATCTGAATCAAGACACTTATGTTAAACTGACTACACCTTCACTGATAGAACTCAACATACTTTAAGCCTACATGTTAGTTATTTTATTTATGAACACATAGTTTTACTTAGATTATATTGGTTCCAGGTTTACAAATACAACTACAGATATGCTTCATGTGGTCATAATGCAAAAATGAGATTGTAACATTTGTAGCTTATTCATCTAGTTTTGCTGTTCAGCATCTATACCTTAGATGAAAGTCAGTAGGAATCCAGCTGGAGAAACATCCCCTGAATCTTCAGAGGCTTGTCATATCTATAATGTAACTGCTCTTGGGTCCATATGTCACAATCATTATGACTTTGGAAGAAGGTGCAAAGTCTGCCAAGTCCTGGAGGAGTTTTATTCTTTCTACCTCAATCTCCACATCTGAGGATGATGAAGAGGCATTGCCTTTTACAGTTAGACAAGGCAAGGCAAGATAGACTTCATATAATCAAAATTTTGCAGAATTGTTTAAGTGTGCTTTTAGAATGCTCTGTTTATTTGTTTTAATTGCTTCAATCTGATGAGAACCCTCCCACCAATAACTAAATAACATAGTTATGCACTATTTTATAAATAATAGTGCATAACTCATGCAGCCTGTAAAAATCAGCAACAATTTAAACCAACAGATTTAGTACTATATATATATATATAAATATATATATATATATATATATATATATACTGCTAAAAAAGAAATAAAGGGAACACTTAAACAACACAATGTAACTCCAAGTCAAACACACTTCTGTGAAATCAAACTGTCAACTCAGGAAGCAACACTGATTGACAATCAATGTCACATGCTGTTATGCAAATGGAATAGACAAGACACCCCCAACGAAGGAGTGGTTCTGCAGGTGGTGACCACGGAGCACTTCTCAGTTCCTATGCTTTCTGGCTGATGTTTTGGTCACTTTTGAAGGCTGGCGGTGCTTTCACTCTAGTGGTAGCATGAGACGGAGTCTACAACCCACACAAGTGGATCAGGTAGTGCAGCTCATCCAGGATGGCACATAAATGCAAGCTGTGGCAAGAAGGTTTGATGTGTCTGTCAGCGTAGTGTTCAAAGCATAGAGGCGCTACCAGGAGACAAGCCAGTACATCAGGAGATGTGGAGGAGGCTGTAGGAGGGCAACGACCCAGCAGCAGGACCGCTACCTCCGCCTTTGTGCCAGGAGGAACAGGAGGAGCACTGTCAGAGCCCTGCAAAATGACCTGCAGCAAATGTGCATGTGTCTGCTCAAACTGTCAGAAACAGACTCCATGAGGGTGGTATGAGGGCTTCACATCCACAGGTGGGGGTTGTGCTTACAGCCCAACACCATGCAGGACATTTTGCATTTGCCAGAGAACACCAAGATTGGCAAATTCTCCACTGGTTGCCTGTGCTCTTCACAGATAAAAGCAGGTTCACACTGAGCACATGTGACAGAGTCTGGAGATGCCGTGGAGAACGTTCTGCTGCCTGCAACATCCTCCAGCATGTCCGGTTTGGCAGTGGGTCAGTAATGGTGTTGGGAGTCATTTCTTTGGGGACCGCACAGCCCTCCATGTGCTCGCCAGAGGTAGCCTGACTGCCATTAGGTACAGAGATGAGATCCTCAGACCCCTTGTGAGACCATATGCTGGTGCTGTTGGCCCTGGGTTCCTCCTAATGCAAGACAATGCTAGACCTCATGTGGCTGGAGTGTGTCAGCAGTTCCTGCATGAGGAAGGCATTGATGTTATGGACTGGCCCACCCGTTACCCATGCAGACCAACTGAGCACATCTGGGACATCATGTCTCGCTCCATCCACCAACGCCATGTTACACCACAGACTGTCCAGGAGTTGGCAGATGCTTTAGTCCAGGTGTGGGAGGAAATCCCTCAGGAGACCATCCGCCACCTCATCAGGAGCATGCCCAGGCATTGTAGGGAGGTCATGCAGGAACATGGAGGCCACACACACTACTGAGCCTCATTTTGAATTGTTTCAAGGACAAAGTTGGATCAGCCTGTAGTGTGTTTTTCCAGTTTCATTTTGAGTGTGACTCCAAATCCAGACCTTCATTGGTTGATAAATTTGATTTCCATTGATAATTTTTGTGTAATTTTATTGTCGGCACATTCAACTATGTAAAGAATGAAGTATTTAATAAGAATATTTCATTAATTCAGATCTAGGGTGTCATTTTAGAGCTCCCTTCATTTCTTTTGAGCTGTATATATATATATATATATATATATATATATATATATATATATATATATATATATATATATATATATATATATACAGGTCCTTCTCAAAAAATTAGCATTTTGTGATAAAGTTCATTCTTTTCCATAATGTAATGATAAAAATTAAACTTTCATATATTTTAGATTCATTGCACACCAACTGAAATATTTCAGGTCTTTTATTGTTTTAAAACTGATGATTTTGGCATACAGCTCATGAAAACCCCAAATTCTTATCTAAAAAAATTAGCATATTTCATCCGACCAATAAAATAAAAGTGTTTTTAATATAAAAAAAGTCAACCTTCAAATAATTATGTTCAGTTATGCACTCAATACTTGGTCGGGAATCCTTTTGCAGAAATGACTGCTTCAATGCGGCGTGGCATGGAGGCAATCAGCCTGTGGCACTGCTGAGGTGTTATGGAGGCCCAGGATGCTTCGATAGCGGCCTTAAGCTCATCCAGAGTGTTGGGTCTTGCGTCTCTCAACTTCCTCTTCACAATATCCCACAGATTCTCTATGGGGTTCAGGTCAGGAGAGTTGGCAGGCCAATTGAGCACAGTAATACCATGGTCAGTAAACCATTTACCAGTGGTTTTGGCACTGTGAGCAGGTGCCAGGTCGTGCTGAAAAAGGAAATCTTCATCTCCATAAAGCTTTTCAGCAGATGGAAGCATGAAGTGCTCCAAAATCTCCTGATAGCTAGCTGCATTGACCCTGCCCTTGATAAAACACAGTTGACCAACACCAGCAGCTGACATGGCATCCCAGACCATCACTGACTGTGGGTACTTGACACTGGACTTCAGGCATTTTGGCATTTCCTTCTCCCCAGTCTTCCTCCAGACTCTGGCACCTTGATTTCTGAATGACATGAAAGTACTTTGGACCACTGAGCAACAGTCCAGTGCTGCTTCTCTGTAGCCCAGGTCAGGCGCTTCTGCCGCTGTTTCTGGTTCAAAAGTTGCTTGACCTGGGGAATGCGGCACCTGTAGCCCATTTCCTGCACACGCCTGTGCACGGTGGCTCTGGATGTTTCTACTCCAGACTCAGTCCACTGCTTCCGCAGGTCCGCCAAGGTCTGGAATCGGTCCTTCTCCACAATCTTCCTCAGGGTCCGGTCACCTCTTCTCGCTGTGCAGCGTTTTCTGCCACACTTTTTCCTTCCCACAGACTTCCCACTGAGGTGCCTTGATACAGCACTCTGGGAACAGCCTATTCGTTCAGAAATGTCTTTCTGTGTCTTACCCTCTTGCTTGAGGGTGTCAATGATGGCCTTCTGGACAGCAGTCAGGTCGGCAGTCTTACCCATGATTGCGGTTTTGAGTAATGAACCAAGCTGGGAGTTTTTAAAAGCCTCAGGAATCTTTTGCAGGTGTTTAGAGTTAATTAGTTGATTCAGATGATTAGGTTAATAGCTCGTTTAGAGAACCTTTTCATGATATGCTAATTTTTTGAGATAGGAATTTGGGGTTTTAATGAGCTGTATGCCAAAATCATCAGTTTTAAAACAATAAAAGACCTGAAATATTTCAGTTGGTGTGCAATGAATCTAAAATATATGAAAGTTAAATCTTTATCATTACATTATGGGAAAGAATGAATTTTATCACAATATGCTAATTTTTTGAGAAGGACCTGTATATATACACTTGTTTCAGCTTTTCCTGGTGAAGTCTATTTTTTTAAATATCACTAGATGTCGCTATTTACCACAACATCAAAATTGAACTGGCGTATCACTGTGCAAATTTATAAACGTACTACATGCTCAAGTAAAATCAGCTTTCAGTCAATGAATTCTTTCTAATTAATGTCACCTCCTGGAGTTAGGAGTTATACTTCCTTTCACCAAACATTTGAGGCCACTTCTCAAAAGTTGTAAAATCTTGCTTGTGACCTGATTGTAGAGTTTGAGTTCATGCACTCTTAAATGTCTAGCCTATTTAATGTTTGGATTTTACATGTCTTTCATCAAGGTGAGAAAAATCCTCAGTTTAACAGACCGGGGGGTTCATGCATCGTTTGAGACATCCTCCTCTGAGGGAAGTGTGTTTTCTCACTAAGGTGATGCCCTGCAGATGATTTCACACTAACGCGACACTCCTCTGACTGTAGGGTGACTTATCTCTTCTTCCGTCATCGTCACTTTTCACAACCAGAATATCCACAAAACACAAAATCATGAAATATGTCAGGAATCTAACTGCAGATATTAAGTCCTTAAAACTTGCCAAAAAATACTTTCTTTTTTAAGTAAACTTAGTTTAAAACACAGAAGACCGCATGAATTTAAGTTTAAAGTGGATGAGCAGTCCCTCTGTTTATTGTCACAGCTGTTAATGATGTGTAAAATTCCTCTTTATTGCACTAACTTAATCTCACTCTAAAAATGTGAGAAAAATCAAATTCATGCATTCGAGTACATTCAGTTGGGGGTAAAAATAAACAAGAAAATCACTGGTTGCGCAATTATTAGAATTTCTGCTGTGGATACTTTGCATCAAGAGCCTTGGGTCCTCCCTTATGCTCCCTTCTCTTTAGCTCACCCCAAAGTTTTCTATTTAATTTAGGTGGAGATGGCCATAGAATAAGGTTGATTTTGTATCTGGTAAACCATTTCTGTGATGCTTTGACAATACTTATTGGATCATTATAATGCTGAAGGACCAGCTGACAATTAATTTCCAGTTTTCTAATCAAGTCTAGTAATGTCCTACTGTTTCAGATAGATCATAATGCAATGCCCTTTACAGAGCTTCCTAGGGCTTTTGGAAGAAAAACAGGCCCACAGCATCACAGATCTTCCACCCTACAGTGGGGATGAGTTTTTTTTTTTCACTTGTCTGACCAAAGCATACCGTACCAGTTTAAAGTCCCAGTAGAGTTGATCAAACTCTACATGTTTACATTTATGATGGTGGCACAGTAAAAGCTTCTTCTGGCATCACTCCCAAATGACCTTGAGCTTTGGTGATTTTTCTAATCGCCTCCTATTCCTGTATTAACAAATAAGTTTCATCATCACACCAGAACCAGGACAAAAGGATGCTTGAGTACTGAACAGTGAGATAACAACAGAGCTGTTTTGGGTGGAGCTCGGTGGAGTTACACCTAAAGGGTAAAGCCCTGGACTAAGCCATTTCAGTATCATGGAGTGATCTGATATTTCCTGGGGAATAATGCTCGGGGCAATCAAGACACATACATGTTTATAATACAGTACAGAAAAAGGAGATAACATGTTGTAAAGCTGTAAAGGTAACTGACCTGTATTACATTTGTGAGGTTTCCAGTTCAACCAGGTCTGCCTCCGCCCTACATTTCTCTGCATTTCTCAGGGGTCTTCACTTTCTTTTCACTCCATCCTTACATTGTTCTCACCTCCAATCCTCTGGGTTGTGCTTAGGTAAAGCCAGCTTCTCACATCACACTAAAGGCATTGTATCCTCCCTCAGTGCACTGCAGGCACCCAGGTCTGGTGCGTGCAAACCACACTGGGCTCTGAGGAAGAGGCTGTCATTGTTTGAAGATATGAGACCAAATATTTCACTGAAAGCAAGTTTGTTTCCTGCCAAACAGAACAAGGATAGTGTTGTTTTATTGAACATATCTGTAGCAATCAAAACTTTTTTTCCCCCTGCAAAATATCAGTTTTATAAAGGTTTATATTTTAAGGTATACTTTACTGAGACCTTTCTTTCTTTAAATTAAGCTCTAAAGGTTATGTTGGTTGAACTCATGACTGTCTTCAGATATTCAGCTTGGTGTCATGTTGCAGACCTCTGTTTGTTTGCAGAGGGGCTGGACTCTCCAGCGGCTCCTCCCCACTTAGTACTGTCACAGGACTCACCTGTAGAAGCTGGTGCAGTAAAAACTTTCATCTCCAAGAAGCAGAAGCTCAGCAGAGCAGAGCAAAGAAATACCTACTGAGGACACATGTAAGTACTGCTTTAAATTTGGTAGGTTTTATCGCTCAAACATCATATTTAAAACTCCACCTGGACACTTCTCCTAGAGATTCACCCTCTATATAATGTATTATATTCAACAATCACAGCATGTTTAATGGCTTTTTCTACTTCTGCTTTTAAAAAGGGGAGACACAAGACTATTTAAACATTAAATGTTGAAAAGGGAATAGTTACAACACATTAATACAAGCTTAAGTTATGCTTCATATAAGATCAGTAATAAGACAATGAAATGTGTAAACATGCTAATTAGAAAGTGATCAAACTATGCAATTGTTAAATCATACAACCAGTCATTAACAGTAGTCAAAGGGACTGATAATTATATGCAGATATTTGCACATTAATTAAAATAAGGAATTCTTAAGCTTTTTCTTGTTTTTTTTATGCATATTATTTTACCGTTTCAGGTTCTCACTAGCGGTCAGACGTTTCTGCACATTCATCATTGGTGTTAATGTCATACTGAGCATTTAAATTGGGATCGATTCAGTGATTTCACGTGTTACATTTGGGAGCTCCTGGCCTAATTCTGGCTGGATATTCAATGACTGCTCTAGGCAGTACTGGAAAAGTTAATTTAAACACGGTGGTTTTCTAACACAGATCCTGCTTTTCTGCAGAATGGTGTGAATATGGAGCCATTTCAGAAGTTTAATGCTAACTTGCTTTATCTACTCCAAAACCTGTTTTGATATGTGCTTGATTGTCCTATCAGAAATCCCACCTCTGTGCAACTTTCACCCATCCAGCTATTAAATTTTAGGTAAAATTGAAAAAGAATTGGAGGTAGTTCGATGACCATCTATTTCCTCCAATATACCAGTACGCCTCGCAGCCAAACAGACCATCATCATGATGCTTCCACCAACATATTTAACAGTTGGTATAGGTTTCTTAAGTTTTAAAGCCTCACTTTGACTCCTCCAAGAATTCTTCTCTTCAATGTGGCCCAATAGCTCAAACTTTGTTTTGCGTACTGTGAAACTTTCCTCCAGAAGAGGGCTAGTTCATTGGAGTAGCTGCAAATTTCAGCTTGACGGTATTCATTTTGAAACAAGTGCTTCCCTCTTGGTCAGCATCCTCTCAGTTTATGTTAATTTGTAACCCCAACCAAAATGCTGGACTTTAAAGAAGACCAGGTTAGTGCAAGAATTCAAAAACACAAATACTTGATTTCAACTAGTTCTGTTAAGAAGGTCTGGTCCTGGAGGATTGCATTTACCGGAACAATGAATTCTTCCCCCAACCAGAACATTCTAGAAGGGAATGTCCGACTATCATTTTCTACCCTTGAGCTTAAGGACACTTTATCAAATCAAACCAGCAAGTCAATTTATGAAAGGCTTAATAAAGACTACAGGTTTTACAGTGGCCTAGTCAAAGTCCAACTTTTTGAATCAAGTTGAACTGCTGTA
Source organism: Valencia hispanica (assembly GCA_963556495.2). Lineage (NCBI taxonomy): Eukaryota > Metazoa > Chordata > Actinopteri > Cyprinodontiformes > Valenciidae > Valencia > Valencia hispanica. Next base: position 47,152,183 of record OY747704.1, read on the forward strand.
GCATGACCTTAAACAGTATGTTCATGCCTAAATTCTTTAATGTGGCTGAATTAAAACAAAACAAAAAACAAAGTGTGGGCCAAAATTCCTCCACAGTGACACGGTGAAAACTCATTGCTAGTAACAGCAATTTCTTTTGCAGGTATGGCAGGTTTAGTGAGCAATTAGTTTTTTATATAGGGTCAGGTTGGTTCTTATACCCCCTTTCCATTAATGAATGTAATTCTCATTTGTACAACTTTGATTGTTTACTCCGGATGTCTTTGTTAATTAATTTTGATGGATGATCTAAAATTTCTAAGTGCTATAGAAAGCAAAAACAGGAGAAATGTGTACTGTTTTTAAAGCACACCACGTTTTGTCTTTCTTTAGAAGATGCAAGTCAGGCAAGGAAGGGAAACGGTCTAGATTAGGACCCGAGCACCTGAGAATGTGCCAATGTCTTAGCAAAGAAGTATACAGCAATTATTGGTAGAATGTATGGAGGAACGTCAGCATTTGCATAGACAGCTCTTAGAGAAGGCCTATGTTTATTGTTAGAGTAAAATACTATCCAAACCAGAGGAAAGGGCCAAAAAGAAAAGGTACAAAACCTCCTGAATGTTTGCCAAACAGCTTTTTAGAGAAGCAAACAAATTCAATACCATAAAACGTATTTCTCTTTGATACTATATGTGTAGCTACAGTAAGAGCTCCATAAATAAAGCTAAAACTGATCTAAACCTTCTGCAGAAACCACAATGGCCTCCACTTTGTCAGTGCGCAGCATCTCAGTGCGTCAGCCCTCCTTCTCCAGCATCACAGTGAGGGAGAGCGGGCGTAGTCTCCGCACCAAGCCCCCTGTCTCCTCTCTGTCCACCGTCAGCACGCTGTCATTATCCCGCTCTGTCTCCTTGGGAAACGGTCTCAACATGTTGGGCTCCAGCCTGTCCCTGAATGGCCTTGGCGCAAGCGAGAAGGAGACCATGCAGGGCCTGAATGACAGGCTGGCCAACTACCTGGACAAGGTAAGGTCCCTGGAGAGGTCCAACGCTGAGCTGGAGGTGAAGATTAAGCAAATAATGATGGATAAAACTCCAAAAGGGCATGACATTGAGGGGATGATGGCACAGGCACATGCCATCGGCCAGGAGGTTAGTGCTTCAGCAGAAAAACTTTCTGCTATTATTGTCCATGAGACAACTTTCTCAACCACAAACGAACTGTTCTGCAGTTACATCATGTTTCCTTCTACAGGTGAGAAAAAGGACACTGGAGAACGCCCGGATAATGCTGGAGATTGACAATGCCAAACTGGCAGCTGATGATTTCAGGGTGAAGTGAGTGTCACATGCAGCTTTTTCTTTCCTTTCTACCTTCCTGTGAGTGTTCACATGGGAGTGCGAGACAACAAAGCATGAAAATTAATGACCTTCCTGTCAGGCTGTGAAATAAGAGCCCCCTTCTCACGGTGCTCAGGCACTGAACAACCAAGAAACATCAGTTTTTTCTGGTAGTGATAGATTATGCAGGTCAGAGAGAGATGGATGGAGGAGACCCCAAAGCACTTCACACTACATTCAGTCATTCACTTATTCACACACTGGTGATGGTAAGCTACATCGTAGCCACAGCTGCCCTGGGGAACACTGATAGAAGCGAGGCTGCTGTACACTGGCGCCACGGGGCCCCCTGGCCACCACCAGTAGGGGGAAGTGTCAATGCTGAAGTCTTTTCTTCTTGGCATTGTTTTAATACAACACCTGTATGCAGCAAACCAGCAAACTGCCAAAACTCCTACTTCTACAGAAGTGATCATACTTGATCAAGCATTTTTGATTTGCAGTGTCTGGCTGCTACTTTCTCCCTTAACTCATGTGGAAGCACCAATGGTCAGCTTTTGTTTTTCCCGTCTCTACTGTTTGTTAATGACATTCTTTTTATCTCTTAACACTTTTTTCTGCAGATGGGAAGCAGAGGCCTCATTGTGCCAGTCGGTAGAGAGGGACTGTCAGGCTTTAAGGAGAGCAAAGTCAGACCATGACCAGATCATTGCCACTCTAAGAGGAGAACTGGACAGCCTGAAGGAGGAGCTGTACTACCTCAAGAAGAACCACGACGAGGTGAGATAGAATCAGAAATCTGACCAGAGCAATGCTTTCCCCACAGAAAAGCTGACATTAAAGGTGACTACAAGCAAAGAGGGATTTAGACAATGTCTTGCAGTTGAGAAAAAATAATTCTTTAGAAATGCACTTTTAATAAAATGTTTTAGCTAAAAATGATATGAGGCACATTTGGCCTCCTGAGCTGAACAAAACGTTCCTGCACCTGTGATCACAAACTGATAAACTGGGCCAGCCAGTGTTTACTTTCTCAGTTTTCATGTAGGTTTAATAGTGTCTGAAACGTGACAGTGGTACAGTATGAACACAGACACACCCTTTATCATCAAAAAGAACTCTATCCAGCTGCAGAAAATGAGAGTGTTTAGACTGCCAGGCGTGGTGTCCAGGATGTCACTTCAGACATAAGTGTACACAGTGTGCTACAAAGATTGAACAATAATTATTTGCTGCCCAGCATCACTTTAAATCACGAAATCTACAAAGATGGAAAAATCCTGCCTAACTTTATTTTTGTATTTTCATTTGAGGTCTGAGCTTTATTTCTTTTGTGGATAATTCTGATTTGCTTTCAAGAAGTCTAACACAAACACAGACTGGGTCTTTTTTCTTTTTATTGCCTAGCAATGCAGCGTTAGAGATGGGGAACTGGGCAGCATAGGTATACAACCCATAAAAATAACTAATTGAAAAATAAAAAAGAGATTTTTGTGAATTTAATCCAGTTCATTATTTGAAAAGTACATGCAATTAGAGAGTAATTGGCAAAGCACATAACCAATAGTATTTTTTCCATAGGGCAACAATCCTCAACAGGAAGACATAAAAATGCTGAGATTTACCAACGCATCATAAGCCTATTTTAAACTGGTATTAATTGTAAGAGATGCTAACACAGTTCTATTGAACCCACATTAACAAGCAAATATTACAAATAAACAGATACTCAAATATTAACACGCAAATAAGCATATTTGCACTGTTTTTAACCAGAAATGTTTGGTGTACATATTAATATATATATATAGTGTTCTTTAGTTTTTCAATCTAAAGTTGATGCATTTATATATTTATATTTAATGTCGCTGTGAGCATATTTCTTTTTTATGCACAGAAACATGGTGATTAAAAATGATTCTGATTCAGAACTTAGTTCCATCTCTCATATCTTCTATAACTATTTCTGAAGAAGTTAAAGCTGAAGTTTAAGGTTTTTCATACAGCATTTAATAATTTCTTTTGGCAGTTACAGTTTTACAAAACCAAATATTAATTAATTATAGTTATTTATAGTACATTTATTGTTCTGTTGATAGTTCTGTCTGTGGACTGAGTTGGAAGATTAGGGGGATAACTAAAAGGCCTTCCAATCTTATTGACTGGGAGTTTATCACTAAAAATAAAAAATCAAGATATCAGTGGAAACATACAAAAAGCCTGTTGGTAGTTATTCAAAAATCTAATTGCTTTGGTGCCGATTAAGGCTTTACTATTTTACTATTGCATAATGAGTTACAACAACATTTAATTTCCCTTTGGGATTAATAAAGTAATTTTGAATTTGAATTGATTTATTATTGAAATGTTAATAAAACAGTTTTGACATACTTCTTTTTTGTTTAAATATAAATTCAAACTGAAAAAATGTCTTTTAAAAAAAGTAATACCAGTTGAAAAATGTTGGTCTTAACTTATTACATCATCATTCTTTATATCTTCAAAAAGAAGCCACTCAATACAACAGATAATTATCTTCCAAATTACAGATATAATCAACTTGTATATCTCTGCAGCAGTTCTGGTTGCACACTGTCTAGAAAAACACACTTTGTTGACGTTGTTGTTGTTCGTACTTTAACAAATGTAGAGAAAAGCTTGTGACCATATCTTTTTAACTGACTCTCTGCCGCTGAGAGAATCTGCAGCTCGAAGGGGTCAAAGCTGAGGCCGATTATTATCTGTCTTTGTTTCAAATCAAGGCTCTATTGTTTAAATCATAGCCATGTATGTGCATTCATAAATGCATCACTGTTCTCATTTCAACGTGAATATATGCAGTTGGAAAATGGTAATGAAGGGTAAATGCCAACTGTAATTATTGTAGGAGATGAGTGCCCTGAAGGCACGACTGGCCAACGAACAGGTCAGCGTGGAGGTAGATGCTGCGCAGGGACCCGACCTGGGGGCCATCATGGCCGAGCTGAGGGTCCAGTATGAGGGCATCGCTCGCAAGAACAAGGAGGATGCCGAAACCTGGTACCTCAAGAAGGTTGGTGTGAATCATTCTTATTTCTACTGTGATGATTACTGAATGCAGACTTTGTAAGAGACAGCCTGTTTTACTGAGACATGTCCACAGTTAGAGGCCATTCAGTCTGAGGTCAAAGAAAGCAACGAGGCGCTCCGCTGCGCCCAGGGAGAGCTCAGCGAGAGGAGGCGCTTCTTGCAAGCTCTGGAGGTTGAACTGGACAGTCTACGAAAACAGGTAATCTGCAGTCTATGGGTGTTTTGAATGTATAGCACTCTTCAAAAATATACATACCCTTTGAACTTGCTCACATTTTCATACACTATACAAATATAAACTACAATGTATTTTATCAGGATGTTAAGGGATGAACCAACACTTAAATACCAACTTCAGAGCTCATGCACTGGGCTTGGACTAAAAGTTTAACCAAAGTTAAAAGAACAGCTAAAGAAAGCCTAAAAGCTATTTCTCAAGGTCACTTTAGGAGATTACAAGATGATCTAGCTTGTTGCAAAGAAGAAATATAAAGATATTAAGGTATATAAAACATGCAAACACTCACCTATCTTCCCATAAAGTGGTCATCACAATGATAGTGTTTTTTGTTTTCATTAATGAGAAATTATTTTTAAAAATAGTCTCTCATTAGAGCCGTCCTGCTCCTTTTCAAAGCTCATCCTCACCTCATCTTCTGAGGTGTAGACATGTAGGGACAGTCAATGGAAAACAGCTGCTAACCCTTTGTGTATAAAGAGCTATAACTGTATAGACAGACAAAGTGTGGAGCGGTTTCACTGAACTAGTGTAATCAATCAGTATGTCAGGACATTGACAAATACCGTGCTCCGCAGAGGCGCATAAAGCTCTTAAATGTTAGCGCAGAGTGATCCCAAACCCACCATATTGAATGGGTTGACATTACTATGCTGAGAGTCCCTCATGTGTCAAGCTCAGTGGTGAGGGTGACTGAATGGAAGAGCTCACACTGTCCATTTTGCAAAGCAACAGTAAAAATTGTGAGCTTATTGACCGCTCTGACACGTTGACAGAGAAGATCCAGAAGCTTCAACCTTTTATCCTCATGGGGGTTTGCCTTTTTTCACTATTCCTGTTGTTACATGAGCAGCACACTATTCAAGGAGCTATCTTCTCTGGTACTTCAATATGCTCAAGCTATTTTAAAGCTGTTACTATCAAAATGTTTTAGCATTTCTTTTATATAAACAATAAAACAATTTAATAAATAAAATAAAAATTAAAGATGATTTTTCAGATGAAGAGATCATAGCATCCCCGAGTCAATCAGCCCTGGGCAGGGAGCCGTATCCCTTGCATCAAAACAACCATGCATTGCAATACAATTCTGGAATTGCATTATCATCTAATCATCTTATATTTTGTGTCATCAGGTTAGTGTGTTGGAGGGAAACCTGGGAGAGACTGGACACAAATACACCCTTGAGATGGACCGCCTTCAGGCTACCCTGACGCAGCTGGAGGACGAGCTGTCTCAGCTGCGTTTGGACATGCAGCGCATCAAAACTGATTATGAGCAGCTTCTTCGCATCAAGCAAAACCTGGAGATGGAGATTGCCACCTACAGGCGGCTGCTGGAAGGAGAGGAAATGTAAGGGAAGAGGGTCTGGAGAAAGTAAAATCAGAGCTCAAATCCGGGATGTCCTGATTAGGATTTCTCTGTTGTAGATATTGACCAGAGTCCCAGTCAGATGCTTCATTTAAAAACTCAGTAGCTACAGTAAAAGAACAATCTGCATTTTATCAGTATTGCATGCGTGGCATATAATTTATTTACAGATAAAGCTGACTCGACACACAAAGCTGCCAACCTCCACAAAGTCCCGTTTTGCTCCTGCTGATGAGGTTTTAATGTGGAACCGATTGCTAGTCAGACCAGGGATCTGCAATCTGTGGCTGTTTAAAACTTTGGCCACCATGATAAAGAACTAATCAATGTTTTAAGATATAAAACAAACACAAGAAGGCAAATTTTAGTGGTTTTTCTGCATAGAATTACAACAGAAATCACCATGTTTTGGTTTTTAGGTTAGAAATTGTGTTGTGTTTTTCTCTCTGTTTCATAAATATTAAATTCAGAAAAATACACTTTTTTATTCCCTTTTTTGTAAAAACTGAATGCTTTTCTTTTTTGAAACTATAGCAATCAAAATAAAATAGGTCATCTTTGATTTAACCATAAAACAACCTGCTTTCTGATTACATAAAGGTTATTTATAAAAGAGATAAAATAAAAATGGCTATCTTTTTTCAAAGAGTTATCTATGAACATATGTTGTTTCGGAGGTCCAAAGGTAAAAATGGCTCTTTGGAGTATAAAGGTTTTTGACCCCTTGTGCTAGGTTAACGTTAGCATGCTAACTCTCTGTTTTGATATGATTTGGTGATAATGAAGCTCGTAACACATTCCAATGCAAGTTAATTGCGTGTGGAAAAAACTGTACAGGAAAGTTTGTTCTCCCGCTTAATAAACTTGTCAGATCAGGTGACATGACACAGACAGATAGGAAGCTGCAGCAGCCAAAACAGTCTTTTCTTTTTTCTATTTTTTTTCTTTTTTACTAAGAACATCATACGAAGCTTAATTTGTCAGAGAAAACACAGATTTGTTGGAAAGCTTTCTGCACACCAAATAAATTATGAATAGGAATCTAGGCCCTGATTTTTTTTCTCTCTTTTTTTATTAATTGGCTGTTCACAATGCGTCCTCACGGCTCGCTGAGTAGCACTAATGGTGAGGCTGATGACTGCAAGTCAATAACTCGATGCAATCTGCTGGGATTCTTTAAATAGAAAACGTTTAACTGATTCGAATGCTTGTATGACTGTATTGAAATAACTTTTCTTGTAAAGTGTCTTGAGATGACATCTGTTGTGAATTTGCGCTGTAAAAATAATCTGAATTGAATTGAATTTACATAAAATCACAAACAATCCACCAACAACTGGCATTTCGAATTACACATCCCCACAAAAAATTTCTTTAAACTCTTTACATTCAAAGACATTTCATCTTGCTTATATTTAATAAACAGACCTTTGATTCCTAGAAGCTTTCTCACCTTTAAATTCATCTTTAAAGCAATACATTTTTCCATGTTGAGCTAAAACTAAGCCATCTTCATAACGTCCTCTTATTTCTGTAGTAAATAAAGAGACTACAAATCGTTGTATTTTAGCATAATTTAGCAAAACAAGAGGAATCATGAATAGAATAGAATAGAATAGAATAGAATAGAATAGAATAGAATAGAATAGAATAGAATAGAATAATCATTAATTTGTCCTTGAGAGGTAAAATGTCCCACCTCTGCACAATAGTTGTAAAAAAGCCTGCAAGTTTAAATTTATGACCTAAATTTGTATGGATTAATACACAGATTACAAGCAAAATGAAAAGGTTCTGCTCATAGATTACTATTAATATCTTGAATCTCAGATTTACAGCAGGCTTTTTTTAAACTTGTGTTCGATGTGTTTTTGTTTTTGTTTTTATCCGTTAATGCTTGTATACCTTTCTTCTACAGGGTGAAAGAAGCACCTCCACCTCCTAAAAGTAAGTTCAGATTATTTGGCTAACGGTATATTAAAAAAAAAGTCTAATCGGTATCTTCTACACATCTTTTTAGGAAAGTCTACCAGGATGTAAAATAAAATAAAAACAGCAACTCTTTTACAAAGGATTTAATCCTTTAGTTTTCCATGTGTTCACCTGATCCACACAAAAAATACAAGGTGTCTCTCTTTGTCTTCTTTGTTGTAGTCGTGTTGGTCCAGATCATCCTATCATTAGGTTTCAGTCCAGCTTCATGACCTCAATACAACACAGTAGAATTATTTTCTTACACAGTCAATGATCTGCTTCAGTGTTGTTCCAGCTGGCATTAGATAAACATGACTCACCCTGCTTGGTTCCTGTGTTGCAGAAGACCCCGAAGTCCGGACCAGGAAGATCGTAAAAGTTGTCACGCAAACGATGATCAACGGCAAGGTGGTCGACGAGTCCAGTGAGGTGGAGCAGATTGAGGACAGCAAGAAATGAGCTAAAAATAAATCACTCTGCTCTTTTATGATTCAAACTACCTGCGAACTGTGAAACAGTTTCTGCTGTGAATTCATGCTTCTCTGAAAATTCTGGAAATTGAACCGAAGATTAAAATTTAGCCTGAAAGTTTTCACTTCTAGTTTACCTCCTTTCAGTTATTTGCATTTTATAAATCTGCGCATTTTTTGTTCAACTTTTACATCATCAGTTTATTAATTATCAGTCGTACTGCTTATCTTCCCCCACCTTGAATATATTTTTCCTAAAATTAAATAACTTAAAAACTTTCTTTTTTTTTTTTTTTTTTTTACAAATTGCTATAGGACAGCCAGAAAAACATTTCACTGACATTTGTTTGTTTATAAATTGAACACATATATGTACTTTCACTTACAGAGTCTAAATCTCAGTAATTATTTGATATTTTGTCTCAAAGGATTGTGATTCATGTCAGACGTTTATATGAGATTCAGTTTATGATTTTTAATAGAGTCATAATCCAACATGCAGCTTCAGTGATTTTAAAACAAAAAGTTGGATTCACCAAGTTGAATTTACTGGGGGGGGGTTCTAATCCAAAACTGGTCCAAATTATGCATAAAGGCTCAAATGCTTTAATTTTTCACCTTCACTAATACTTGGTTAAATTACCCTGAGCAAGTTGGACTTTAATGGTTCTTTAGTCACCCACTTTTCGTAGCAACTATCTTCTGACATAATTCTGTCTTGATATTTGAAAACTGTTTTAGGCAGAGTTTGTTTATGTTGAACTATAAACTTGGCTCTGAAACATAATCCACATATTTCCACACTGAGTGAGATTGGGGCTTCTGGAGGCCTGTTCCAGAAACTCAATGTCTGCTTTTATCAATTTTCAAATCCATTTTGGTTTAAGATCCTAGTTTTGTTGGAACACCCAACGTTGTCCAAGTTTCAGCCACCTGGCCCAATCTGACCTCTTCAGGTGAAAGCAAATTGGTTAGAATAATTACAAACAGTCTAGGATCAACCAATGCTCAAGTTTTCCATGAACAGGAAACTGCAGGAAGACTGGTTTCACTGTCCACAGTAAAGCCACATAACCTTACCTATACACAACCACCACCTCCAGCTGGTAAATCATACAAGCCTGATGAGTCAAAGACTGAGCCACAATGACGAGAATGCTTGGAGAACTCGAGGTTAGGCTTCCCAACAAAGGAGCATTTTACCAACAGTAAAGCATGGTGGCTTTAGCATCATGGTACTGGTGTAAAATTGAACACAGCTGGGTACTCCAACAGAACAATGACCCCAAAGACACAAGAAAACTGGTTTTGGGGTAGTTTTTTTAGGATTTTTTTTAGATTTCCCATCACACCAACCTTTGACCTATTGCAGATTTATGGACAACTCTTGTGAGTATGCAATTAACATCAGATCTCCTGTTTCTGAAAGTAAAATTTTTTAAATATACTGTCTGAATTATGCCAGTAGCTTATTGGTGGTTACAAAAAGTCTGTGACTGAGGCTTAACTTGTTTGGGGACATTTTGTCAAAAATTAATAGAGATGTATGGGCATATTTGAGCTAGTATAGGATTTTTAACCATTGTGGAGTAGATGAAAATGCATAATAATTTTAAACTTATTCACCCATTTCTTTCTCTGGAAAAAAAAAGAAATCAATCACCAAAAGCCCTGAATTAACATGACATTCATGCAGATGATGATTGGATGTAAGTTATTAGCTGGAACTCTGTGACAGGCATTTAATTATTCATTGTTTCATACTAGTTACAAATGAATCAACATAGGCAGCTGTACAATAGAAACACAGTATAAGATTTGTCTCTAGGAAAGATTTGACCTCAAACTGAAACTCTGACTGATACTCAGAAAA